>OV651813.1:109655616-109714794 GCA_927349885.1 Psylliodes chrysocephalus | reverse complement strand
TTTGTGACCAGTGAGTTTATCATGTGGTCAAAATGGGATCATAAATGTTCTATAAGTGGCCATCACTTAGCCATTGGCTGGTCAAAAATGGATAATAAGCCTTCTAAAAATAGCCATCACATGGCCACAAATTGTATAAATGCAATATTTGCTATTTTGTTTCTGGCCACTCAATTTAACGCTAGAAATATTCAAAAATCATAAGCGTATAGCCTAACAAATTTTTTTATTTAAGTATTTAACTTAAATGTTAAATATAGCTTAAATAAAGAGCACACAGGATTTGTGGCCACTAACGGTGAAGTGGCCACAAATGGTGCTCGTTCTCTAAATAGGATTAAACATTTGTATGCGTTGTAATAGCGAGAAGTGGAAGATGTGAATAGAAAGCAAAAAAGGGGAAGAAAAAATAGAAACTCCAATTTTTCTAATAATCCCAATTTTGTTTTTTTTCTTTTATAAGTACTTTTTAACCGACTTCAAAAAAGGAGGAGGTCGCAATATTTTTTTTTAATGTACGTTCAGCGATAATTCTTTAAGACGGTGTCCGATTTCAATGATTCTTTTTTTTGTTAGAAAGGGGGTACTTCAGGGGTGGTCCCATATAAATTTGATCAAAATCTAATAATTAAGTCCATGAGAAAATCCTCAAACTCTTAATTTTTTATGTATGTTTAGCGATAATGCTTTATCACCTTGTCCAAATTATATGATTCTTTTTTGTTAGTAAGGGGGTACCTCAGGGGTGGTCCCATATAAATTTGGTTAAGATGTGGTGATGGCATCTCCACGTTTTTGAAGTCGGTTTTTTCTAATTTTTAATTTTTAATACTTAATATAAAAAACACCTGTCAATTAATTATTAATGACCTAATTACAGTTTGTTTTCTGTTTTTAATGTTCATTTTTTGCACATCATCGTATATCATTAAAAATATTATCGAGTTGTTTAAGTAATGCACTAGATCTGTGGAAAAAACTAGCTCAACAGGTCTATTAATTTCCTATTAAAAACGTCTACTATTAATTGCCTACTTCGAATTATTATGTATCTAAAAATTTTCCAGAGTGTTATTTGTCTTATTTGTCACGTATATTACAAAGTCATAACTAATAATTTATATAAAACTATGTTTTCACTCAGTCTATGTTGAAATGAGGTTGTAGAGGCTTTGGTGGATAAACGACATTAATTCACATTGTGTGTTCAAGGAGTTCAGCACAGCTCAAACCCTTATTTTCATATTTTTAAACATATACAGGTTCTCCTCATTTATATTTTGTTTATCATTTAATATAGCTGCTTTAGTTCATAAACATCATGCAAAAACTTTGACCATCTGACCATAAAACGTTTAACAAAATCAAGTTGAAACAATTGGTGCAGTATCTTAACCTTATCAGGGTGGGTTGCCTCATATTTTTTCAACTTTTATGACTATTTTTTGCCACAAAATCTAAAACATTGATTTTTTAGAATTTCACTTGTAGAAGACTCGGGTTTCTACTTGTTTGAACTGCTATTTCCTTCACGGATTTATTCGAACTTTGCACCATGTGAATTCGCACATCTTCAACAACAGTTTCTGTTATTACTGTGGGCCTACTTTCCAGAGCTCTTTCCTTTAAAAGAAGCCAAAAAAAGTATTTGTATATGACGACAACAACGATCATAATCTATTCGTCTGGAAAACGTTTTTAACAATTATGAGTATAATATGACAAAGTTTTATCAGCACTTAGAAAATGAGTCATTCAAATAAAATAATTTTGCTCGGATACAAACATATTTACCTTAACAGACACCTAATTGTATTTATATTTTACTCTTCCTACAATACATCCAGAGATGTGAATAATAGGAAAATGAAAGTAGATATTTGGCAACAAAATTTAAATTTTCTGAATTTTAAGATTTAATTATTTTTTCTCCCTCCTGTGACATCTGAACAACAACATTTTTATAAAGTACTTTACTACAAAATTTTCTATGAACTATTTAAAAAATATATGACTACTATAATAGCCCTTTCCTTTATTGTTTCTGCTCAATTTTTCCTTTGTCTTCCTCTATTCTTTTCCCCGTACTTTAATTCATAAATAAACAAAAACCAATCAATGAAAAAAACATTTATTATACAAAATCTTATTCTTAAGAACAGGCAATTTCAATGCAATCTGTACTACTAACTAAGAAGGAACAAGAATCATCATCGTCATCGTTAAAATTACCTTCGGTATCGCTAAGCACCGAAGAGTGCATCACGGCGAACCTTTTCCTCAACGTTCTGAGCAAATCGTTCAATTCGGGCGTCTTGGGTCGTCCGAGAAAATCGGCGCTCTTTCTTAACTTGACAGAATTTAATTCACTCGGGGTGATTTTCCTTAAAGGTGGAGTTAACAGCAATTCAATCTGTTCGCAAGGAGTGCTAGTTGCGTTCGTAAAAGCTTCGGTTTTAATCTGAGACGGTGTACAATATTCCGGTAACTCCCTTCCGATATAGTATTGGGTACGACAGTATTTGCAACATTGATAGCAGTCTTCGTTAACTGCTAGTATCTCTTCGGAACTATCCTCGCTAGATGTGAACGTATCGTTGCTAGAGGTGCTGCTCTTGTCCAATAGATAACCCACGGATTCCCGTGTCTTCCTGTTATTCTCAACTAGCACGTGACTCACTAAGACCCTGTATCTGGGGAAGAAGTGGTTGGGCAGCCTCAGTAATAACTTGGACACGAATCTTCTAGAGGTTATTTTAAATATACAGTTGCGGATTATGATAAAAACGGTATGCGTAAATGAGACTAATGACCGTTTCAAAAATAATACGTTAACGAGCGTGCCGCTCATTTCTTTGGCATTAGTTTTGTCACTTTAAAAAAATGTCAATGTATAAGTTTGACGGATGTGACGTTTCGCAGGTAACTGCGTTTTTTAGGATAAGGTGTACCGAATGGACCATGAGCAGCTACCTCTACTTTAGGCGGCATCTTTTGTACTTAGCAAATCAAATGACTAGGCTATGAAGACTAGGCTTAAGGCCGGTACAGATCTAAGCATGTATGCGCACGACGCAAGCCGAGGCCAGTGGGCCAAATCGAATGTCTCGTGTGACGCATTTTGTACACACGAATGGTAGACGCACGAGGCACTGTTCGCTACTGATCCAGTGAATTCGCGAACACGGAACCGTACACCCAGAATACTCGTATAATTAAATCAAAAATGGAGGATGTGGATGACGTTTGAGAGTTGAGTACCCGTTTTATAACTTTATCTTGCTCTCCATAAGATATCTCGCTGATTATATACATTCAGGAGAAGCAAAACGTTTTCCTGACTCTTTTATGCAAAATAAACCTTTAAAACTCGCTATAATCTTTCGGTACACATTCGTCGTCCAGACTGAGCACGTATTGCGCATTGCCTCCCTTTGATGTGCCGCCAACAAGCGGATTGGGGCGAGGCCGTACGGCACATAGAACGGCCGTGCCTCGGAAACCCGTCCACATCTGTATGCTCATGCGTCCTCGGCTTGCCTCATATGCGTACGTGCTCGGGTCTATACCAATGAGGTTGAATCATATACTTTGATTACTATACGAGGCAAGAGAGAGGTCCGACATGCCCAACATAGGGCGCGGCCATTTTGAACCCTGTGACACAGCTAAAGAATCAGATCGCTCACTCTGCGTCGGCAATTTGGACCTCAATATTTCAGTTTATACACTGCGCAACTCGGATAATACAATATATGACAACCGCCTATAATAAAACAGCAGTCTTCTGCGTATCCTGAATTTGTATCCCTGGAATGGATGTTATTTTTGAACTTTCAACGGATCCGAGTGAGCTAACTGATTCTTTAGCAATAAACTGTGACTCAAACAATAATATTCACTGACACTGACAGCAGCAAGCAAAATATCAGGTGCATTTTAATCATCCGCTTCTGCTTCCGGAATTGTCGGTTTAGTCGGTTTAACCTGTCAGATTAAAACAAGAAAACCGACAATTCCGAAGCAGAAGCGGATGATTAAAACGCACCTATTAAAAATATTGCGCCAAGATGTAGGCAACACGTAATAAGGGTTCAAAATGGCGGAGTTTTCTATCTCCTTTTAAATGGCAATCAGAAAGCTGCGCAGTGCGACCATTCTCCGTATAGTAAAAGAAAATCAAAGTATGTGGGTTGAATACTATGGAGATGACATGCCAAAAAAAAACGACACCCCTTCCCCCTCTCTTAGTGGTCATGTCATAGTTGTCAAAGAGCTGTCAGAACTTTGTTCAAATTTAAATATTTCGACGTTATTTCTATCTTAATAAGTGTTTTTTTTTATTAATTTGTATAAAAATCATGACTAAGTGTGCCAAAATCAATTGTAAAAACTCTTCAGTGAAAGAGCGTAAGAAAATATCTAATTTAAGTTTTCATAAGTAAGTATAAGGAGTGTACTTAGAATTTTTTTTAGAATGCTTAACTTTTTTTTATTATAGGTTTCCAAAAGACCCACAATATCTCAAAATTTGGTCTAAATTTGTGGGAAAAGACTAATTTGAGCCTAAACCGAATAGCATGTCTTCAAGGAAGAATTTTTTGATAAGAGTGAGTTTAGGGTCAGATTGAAGAAGAGTGCTGTTCCGACAATAAATGAATGTTTAGTTAATATACACTTTATTTACAATAAAACTTAAATAACTAACTTAATAAAGAACATTAGCTTGACAATGCTTTATTAGGATTAAAAACACCAGTTTCTAGAAACTTTTTCACTATAACACTAACATTACTGATCAGAAAAAGTGGTTAAAGTTTTCTTTTTGTAATCACAAATCGCAACTGAATGCCTATTTTTAAAATAAATTATCTCTATAATTCCATTTGTATAGTTGTATGCTGTGCATCTGTGAGATTGTTGTTTATTATATATAGGTACCAATTATAGAAATCTTTGGTAAGTACTTGCTTGCAATTTTAGTAATATGTGTACCTAACCTATATAATTAATTATTTCAAACATAAATAAAACCAACAACTATTATCTGAGTCTTTTTAGTTCCGATTGGTTTTGACAGAGTAGTTTTGATCATGGTTTTCTTCCATCTACTTTTAACCATAAAGTCATACCTAGCTGAATTTTTGGTATTTTTAAACTTTTGGCTGTAGCGGGTCATATTTTTAATGTATGTCATCTGCAGCAGAAAGACCTACATGTTTTACATTTAAAAGTAATTAATTGTCCTTTCTACAAACTTGGCTGTATTTTTACTGAAATATATTTATTCACAATTCATGTAGTGGTTTGGTTTTTGGTTTGGTAATTTGATGTCATAATTCTCCTCATTGTCAGATTTTGACATTGGCAGCTCTGATCAAGACAAGAGAGTCCTTGAACGAAAAATCGTTGTTCGGGTTTTAGTTTTAAAGCACAAAGAGATTAACAAATCTGATGCACAGTGTTATTCGAGCGTTGATTTTCGATCACACAGGTCATATATCGGACGGTTTCGGCGAAGACAGAACAATATAATAATATTAATCTCTTATATGGTCTTGGCATTGGCTTGGTCGGAAAACGGTTAATAAATAATAGTAAATAGTGTAGAAGTCATAATTGCGCAATGTCATTAAATTAATTTCGAATCGATCATGTTGAAACAAATTTTAGGTAAGTAAGTCATTTAAAAGTTGTAATTCGGCATACGGACTTTAATTATATTTGAATACGACCCTGCTTAGTCAACCATTTAAGCCACGCCCAATGGGATCATTTTTAATAAAACGTATCATATGCAAAACAATTGCCTCATGGCATCTCCATAAGTATTATACCTCCATGGTCTATACCCGCCTTTCGCGCGGTAGAAAACAGTCTGTCGCTTTTTGACACCTCAGGGCTGTATTCGGAAAAAAGTAAACCAAATCTTCAGTTCTTTACACTGTGCTTTAGGAATTGGTAGGGCGAACCCTGCAAAGAATGCGGAGATGCCTTTCTTGTCTGGGCGCTACCTCATTGAGGACACGGGCAAGGCTAAAGAGTATTTCTGATTGCTTCAGATATGGGTTCTTGTGGCAGCTTTAAGAGGAAAATTAAATTATTTAATCATATTAAAAAAATTAATGAATATTCCCTATTTTCCTATTTAAATTGGATAATTCTCCAGTTAGAATCAACAGAAGAATAGAAAGGCAATTTGTTTATTCAGAAGATTTCAATTATTGGTTATTATGAATGGCTTTCAATAATTATTATAATACTCGTACTTATGAAATAATAGATTGGCGTTTTTGATAGGAAAGTAGTTAAATGTTATATAATAGTACAACTCGTTATTAATGCAGTCGGAATAATACGTTAAGAATTGGATAATTGCTTGCAAATAATTATACTTCATTTATAAAAACTGATTAAATGAATATATTGAAGATTTTGTCAATCATAAAATTTGGTAGGTATTTAATTTTTAATACATATTTTTAACATTAAATAATAAGGTTTTTTTTATTTAATTTAAGTTTGAACTCTCAAATATCAAAAGAACCAAAGATTTTTCCCCAAAATAATCTTTTTCATTAAACATGGTCGCTACAAACAAGATCATTTTACACAAACATTTTGGTGGTCTGTTGGTTAGGAGAGCTTTAATCTACTTTAATAGGGTCTTCATGACGACAAGTGAAATTATTATAAAGTTTGTTTCAGCTAAAAAAGCTCCCTGACGTGACCAAATTATTAGAGCTTTTCAAAACCTTCCAAGGAAAATCATAGTCTATCTTTTAGGAATTTAGTACTTCTCAAGGTTAATCGCAGAGGTTTTATTTAAAAAAAGAACCGAGAAGAACGAAATATATGGAAATAAATGGAAAAACGGAAAACCGGAAAAATGAGAAAATAAAAAAAAAACGAAAAAACGAAAAAAAAAAAAAAACGGAAAAAAACGAAATAAAAACGAAAAACGAAAAACGAAAAAAAACCGAAAAAAATGAAAAAAAAAACGTAAAATCGAAAAAAAACGGGAAAATATAAAACCGAAAAAAAAACGTGGAAAAAAGGAAAAATGGAAAAAAAGGGAAAAACGGAAAATGGAAAAAAACGGAAAAAACGAGAAAACCGAAAAAATAAAAAACAGAAAAAACGGGACAACGAAAAAAGGAAAAAACAGAAAAAAACAGGAAAACGGAAAAAATGAGAAACAATGAGAAAAATCGGGAAAAAAACGGGAAAAAACAAAAATCAGTTCATCATTTGGCAACATTGGCGGTCTCTGTTTATATTTTGATTTGTATCAATTGTAATTCGAAGTTTTTCTTACTTATGAGCTTTAAATTTGTTTATTTCTTATAGTGTGTGATACTGTTTATATTAAAAATAAAATTTGCGAAAAAGCCCTCAACAAATTGCAATCTATATGATGTTAATAGCAAAATCAAAACTGAAGTATTTAATATTTTCCAAGCGTAAGTCGTAAAATTTTGTTTGTTACGATAAATGTATATCTACAAATTCACATTATTGAGATTTTGCAAAATTTTGTTTAGAACCAAACTGCAATCGGATTTGTGACGGGTTTATTACTCTTTACATGTATACAAAAGACCACATAATTCACTTCATAATATAAGAATAAAGATAGTAAGATTTTTAAATAAGTTCATCAATAATAAACGTTTGGTACCTGAAATGTCCTTTAAACCACATAATAAAACATGTCCTCGGTTTAGTAAATAGATATTTCTAGATGTTCTTGTAGCAACCAATAGGTGAATATTCCTAACAAATTAAGTCCTAAACACATAAATATTAAATTTATGACGAAAGCACGAAAACTAAACTTAAATTAATACTAAATGAAACTCAAAAACACTATTTTAATGAGAATATTTATCTAAAAACAGTTAAAAAATCACAAATACAAAATCCCGCCCAAAATAAATACACGTAAATAAACAAACATCCTACTTATGGGTGACAATTGACAGGCGCGCGAAAATTAGTTTGAATCGCGAATAGGCGGCCACGTCCCTGTTATGTGACAGGTACGTAGCCGCCACTAAAATGAGGAATAGCCGGGTAGCAGTGTTGCCAGTCTAGTATAATTGTACTAGATATAGTTCATTTTCTAAGAATCTGGTACACTCGAAGCTAAATCTAGTACTTTTTTCTTTTTCAGAGTATTACCTTTTGACGCGTGTAAAATATATTGATGGGACCTTGCTCCTTGTTTTGTTTTCGTTCGCATAAACCCATTTTTGTCCTTAATGAACCAAATCATGTCATAATTAATTCGAAAATCCGGTATATTTTATAGAATCTAGTACATTTTAATGCAACCTGGCACATTTTTTAGACAAATCTGGTACTTATTAAAAATATATTCTGGCAACACTTCCAGATAGTGTTTTGGCTAGTCCCGGCCTCTATTTTTAGTTACAGGGTTGCCAGCTTTACGAAAGGGAAAATCGGGACAACGGTAAAGATAGTGGATCAGGTTATAAAACAAAGTAAAAAAGCTTACATTTTTTATAAACCAGGCCCTTCCTTCTGGCATACTTTTAAAAAAACCAGATCCTCCTTTCTTCGACGAGCTTCTAATAAAAGGTCTAACTCTTCAAAAAATTCTTTATAGAAAAAAGTTTGAAGACCACTAACGTAAAGCATTGTTGCCGATCCATAACAAAATTTATAAGACATATTGTTTGATTAAATATAGTCACCTAAGGTAGTGAAACTTGAAAATAATAATAGGAAAATAATATATTCATGTATTATTATGTTTTTAACAAAAAGAAATAGCCTGGCCACGTATTATAAAGCTAAGTAGAAGAACGTTTTTATAGGTCATTTTCTTAAAAAATTCAAATATTCCTACAAAAAAGGCTTCACAAATAATTTTGTTAAAGTTAAAAATTATTTACATTTAGAGTTCATAAATAATAATTTCCATTCTAAAAACAGATCTATACGGGGTGTTCCGAAATTAGTCGGTCATATTTTAACAGCGTAATCTACATCTTAAAATAGAAGTAAAAGTTCATATAAAAATAGGTCCGAAAACGTCGTTTTCGAGATACAGGGTGTTACAAGTGAAGTTCTGATGACTCATTTTTGTAAATATTTTCTAAAATTTCTTTAGTCATCGGTTTTCCAATGTTAAAAAAAATTATAGAAAATATTTACAAAAATGTGTCATCAGGACTTCATTTTTAATACCCTATATCTCGGAAACAAAACGTTTTCGTACCTATGTTTATGTAAACTTTTAATCCTATTTTAGGATGTAGATTACGATGTTAAAACATGACCATATAATTTCGGGACACCCTGTATATCTAATTCTTTTAGCCGTCGCAATATTTTTGAATTAAACTATTTTCAACTAAACGACATATAATTTTTTCGAACACTTTATAACATGAAGCTCCTAAATTCATCTAAATGTCTTCTTTTGGTTTTACTGTAAAATATCTTTTATTGAGCACATTTCCAACCACCTTCTGTATGCAATATGAATAATGCATAATAATAGCCACATTATTCATACACGAACATACAATCTAAGTGACTAAATCACTTTAAAAAAGGTATGCGGTTTAAGATTTATAATTCACATCACACCTTTGTTTAAAAGTTATAAACTCATTTGGAGCCACTTTCTGTAAATTTATACTACTACATGACGCACTACCACATAAAAATAAATTAATTAAATACACTAATTTAATAATATGATTAACAAAAATTAACAGCTTAGAAATGAAATAAAGAAAATATATCTATTGTATTTATATCCAGCCAATGTAAAAAAATATATATCCAATTACAAGCCTACTTTCTTTTATTGGTATTGAACAGTTGTAGTATGTGTAGGCTATGTGACTGTTTACCGGCGACAGTTTAGGAATAACACTTTCAGAAAAAATCAGCAACAGGACATTAGTGCAAGCAACAGTACATACAAGCTGTATAAAGTGGATTTAGAAAATTCGTTAGTGACAGTTTATCGATGACATATTATAAAAGATGCCGAAGAACAATATTATATAAATAAACGACAGTTACTACTAAATATAACGAGTTGTTAAATTTTCAATGATTTAAGTCACAAGTAACTATTTGCTGTAAAGAGGAAGAGGCTATCATCAGTTCTTAGAAAAAGAATACAAAAATAATTTGAATCCTAGGTGCACAACAGTCGTGATAATATCGCTTTTCAATTTAAGGAATTCCTTCTCGAGGTAGGACATATTGCATAGGTACGACTTATGTAGTTTGGTTATTCTTCTTGTATATCCTTGGTCCTTCATTTGGAAACAAAATCCAGTGTGCCATAAACTATCAAATGCTTTAGGACTGTTTGAGTCTTTAAATTATGTGTTCTAATAGACACCACTAAACACAAATCAACATGCATACACCGTAGGCAGATCTACTGATTCAGCCCTTCGCCTAGTTGCTGGCCAGATAGAGAGAATTCTTAACAAAAATATATTCCAATTTTTATAAAATTACTATAGGTATTTTTTAATTCTTATTTTTATCGGTTTCTAAACCTAAAATGTAATTCTAAAAACCTGATGTGTCATACCTAAAGTTATAAATATGCTTGTCTTTTTACACTTTTTCTCAAATTTCTCGAATACGGTCCATTTTAGGAAAATCATGTATAAAACAAAAATTATAGAAAATGACGTCACAACTTTTATTTAAAAAATTTTCTTAAAGATTTGAATTTTACACTTTTTGTCAAATTTCTCGAATACGGTCCATTTTAGGGAAATTAAGTATAGAATAAAAATTATAGAGAATGACATTACAAGCAACTTTTTTGTAAAGAATTTCCTATACAGAAAGTAAAAAAAAAATTGTATTTTTTTGTACCTTTAAAAATATACGTAGTTTATTCATGTATTAGTTGTACACGAAGCAGGGCTTAAACCTCACATAAATAATGTTAAACTCAAAGAAACTTTTATGTTAGTGACTAAAAAAATATCAATTTCAGAACTCAAAAATTCCAGACAATGATGGCATCGCATCGTGCAGTTAAGTGCCGAAGAATTAACAGGGCGGTCAAACAGCACTTAGCGGATCTTTCTGAAATATCCAGTGATACCCCCCTCACTTCGCCTGAAATTTCCAAGTACGTCAATATGTTTCAGTAAACAAGGTACAGATCAATAGGAATGTCAGTATGTCATAAAGAACAGAAATCTCACACCTCTATTAATACAAATATATCCAACATATCAAATGTATCAATATTTTCTAATGAACATATTATAACTGACAACTCTGTTAATTAAGATATTCTTTCCAATAATAATTGTTCTAAAAACAGAACATTGATAACATTGTTCTAAAAAATAAAAAAATTATAAATTACCCAAGCCATACAAACTGAAAGTAATGTTTTTCTAGAAGGCCATTGCTATACAAATCCCTGATGAGTTAGCAATTGACTTAAGAGATTTGGGTATTTTAAAGTTCATGTCATCACATACAAACATTGGAAAAGGTTTCTGTTAAAGAAATTAATATAAAATAATTGATATTTAATCATGAAAATAATGAGTTCATTGTGGTGTTTCTACTGCATCTTGAACTATAATAAAAGTAAATTTTCTAAATTTTGGAGTTCTTCCGATCTTTCATCACATGTATTTTGCATAAAAAATTTTAATTCCTAATTTTAACTCCTTGTTTTACCTAATGTTATTGTAATATTAATATGTATTGGTCCTTTTTTTTAAAGTAATATTAAACTTTTTTATAAAGTTTTATAATTGTTTTGTTATTATAACCCTTATACTATTCACGTCCACATGCAATCATTGAAATCTTTAAAAATGGCTTTTAAAAATTGTATAGTCCAGTAAAATAAGGAAAAAAGGGCTTCTGGGATCAACATAAACAAACATGTAAAAATATCGTTTTTCATTAAATGAGTATGTGGCCAGAAAAAATAAGTATAAAATGCATACTTGGCTCAGTTTACATAGCGTTATCCTACAAACAAATATGTAATGACTTTATGCGCTCAGTGAAAAAATAGTATTTTACTTTTTTGTTCATATCGATCCCAGGAATATTTGTGGAAAGGTTTGATAATTAATATTGAATGCCAATATTGGTAATAAACTAAATGGCAAAATTGGTTTCAAACTAGATTCCAGTATTTATTTCATACCAATATAGTATGACAATGTAGACTAATGATAGTAAAATTGGACCTATCCTGTTGTACATAAATTTGCCGTATCAAATTGAAAGCCAATATTGTATGATAATGATGGCATAAAATGGGACCAATATTGAAAAAGAATATTGAATTTGGTTTGTACTGCATTATAATTTCTATATTGTACCCAATCTAAGCTCAATATTGTTTACTTATATTGGCGATTTACTGAAATATATATTGGATAAATATTTCAATACAACGTTGGCCCTTGTTTTTCAGGCGTTAGCACTTTGATCCGCAGCCAATATTTAAATACGTTTTTAACCTAACATTGCTTTTAGAATGAATGCATAACTTAAACCAATATTGTAGAACAATGTAGGTGCAACATTAAAGACAAATATGGGACCAATGATGAAACTCAATATTGAGTTTTGTTTGTCATGCAGCATAATTTCTATATTGTATTCAATATACACGTTAATCTTCATCCAATTTTGTTTACTTATATTGGCATTTTATCGAAAAAATATATTAAATTAATGTTTGAATATAACGTTGGCCCTCGTTTTTCAGGCGTTAGCACTTTGATGCGCAGCCAATATTGAAATAGTTTGTCAAGCCAACATTGTAATCTTGGGGCAATATTGACTTTCTATATCAGGCCAATATTCATTGCTACCTGGGTATTGTTGCTGTAATTTTTAGCAGTTATTAAACCATTTCGGATAGATATTTCCAAAGCTGGTAATTTTACGAATTGATAACTTTTAATCATGGAATCATTTCTTTTTGAGAATTTATTGGATTATTGACACCTTAAGAACCTCTTAACCTCACTATATTTTTACAGTTATAAATTACTCAAACCACTTACAATAATACAACTTTAAAATCAATAAATTTTACCTGTAAACTTTAATTCCGGACATTTTATATCCAACCACATTTCAGATTAATCACATTTTTTTATATTAAAATTTTAGAGCAAAAAAAACGATAAATAATCATGACAGCTGTCGTAGCTGTCATATAAAATTGAATTTGTTTTAGAGCGCAAGCTTGTGAAACTCAAATTTGGCCAATATGGTTGCATTTTATAATAAATATATAAATTAGATGTGTGTTTAGTTGATTATAGATATAGATTGACATTCCACCAAGGTAAAGGCCAAGTTATATGTAAATTTTAAACCTAACATTGAATTATTGTTATCATTATACAAGAGGATAATAACATTTCCGTTTTAAATAGCATACTTTCGTTTTTCAGGGAAAGTTGCGCCTGATTTGAATGTTTAAATAAAATAAACGTGATTTATTTATCGTTACAGTTATTTATATTTGGGTTTATCTTGTATAAGAGAAATGTCATCCTTTAAGACATAGTTTGTATCTGTTTCAATATTAATAATGGAATTATTACCCATTTACTAATTAATACGTAATAAGATTTGACTACATTGTTTTTCTGCACATTAACGCTAAACGCTCCCTCTCTCAACGTTACCCTGACCAACAACGTGTTTTCTTTCGAAAAACCAAAACTAGGACATTTCTAACTATCGCCTTGTTCACTTTAAGGAAGTTGATTTTCTCCCATCTATCTTGAGTATAGTCCTAATCAATATTTTAACTATGAAAGCATTTCATATACAATTAACCTAATTCGAATATTAATGGCCTGGTCGGTTGAGGTTTCGGACAAATTTTTAAAATATAATCGAATTTTAAATTAGTTTGAATTCGTCTGTAATACGCAAGCAAGGTGATTGGTTGATTGATTGTTATTTTCGTAAGCAATTTGTTCAAGGTGAACTAGAAAATATGCAAATCTATCGGCAACTCAGGTTTATTTACCCTATCTCTGTGACATTTCGAATGGTTTCGCTTGCAAACCGTATTATGTGTTTATTATGTCTTGTCAACTGATGTATGTAGTCATTAATTAAAAATTGTTATTTGTATCATTAACGTCATACAAATATTTTTAAATGTGTTTTCTTTTTAAATTCTGTGAATTTTGATGTTGTTGATTGATTAGCAAATGTAAGAGTAAACCACTCTATACATTTTTTTATCTGCATCAATCAATTATCATATTTATTTCATTTCCAAGACGGTACACTCAAAATATTTATTTTAAACGGGCCTACTTCGATCCTATTTGGCCAGGCTCGTTAGGCCCGTTTTCTTTCCATCACGCGGTACAAAACTGAAGAATTTGGGTCCTTTGTTTACCACGATACAGCTGAGGTAACCGCTGTACCGCGGCGGTAAACAATGTAGTAGTATTAAAGCTCATTTTGATATGTCATTCCTTACTGCGAAACAGTCGCACGTTGGGCTGTAACAAAGTAATTTTTGGGAGGTATATTAACCAAGCGGTTAATGAGCGATGAAAAAGTAAACTTTAGTGTATTTCAGTTGACACATGTAGCCGTTTTGCGCGTTAATATTTCTTTAACGTTAAAATATATCACTAAATTTCTTAGAATAATGTCGAAAAAAGCTGTTTAAAATCAAATGAAATCAATTTGTAACCAAGATATTCTTATTTTATTGATGTTTTCGTCTTCAACAACTTAGGCCATTAGCCTTGTGTTCTACGTATATTCTGGAGTGCTAGTACTATATTACTCTATAGTGTAGGAGTGCTGGTATTTTAATACTGCTACACACCTACAGACAGCCTTGTTACTTTTTTGCCAAGCCACCTTAAGAACGGCACTGTTAATTGGAGCCCTACAGTGAAAGATCAGAGTGAAGAATAAGACCATCTCGACCTTTACAGATTTATTTTGGATATCCTTCAATTGCTGTTTAAAGTACCTTGTCTAGTTGTCGACTTCATAGACTGGAACGTACTGCTTCGGCGTAGCCAGTTGTCTTTGATTGTTTTTCTCCAAGTATAAGGAATCTTAGTCTTGGTAGACCTTCGCAGTAGCACAATACGTGACAGAATCAGCACTAGGTCTCTTTTGCTAGGCCAATGTTATACATATGTTTGTTAAACCTACAATATCCTGTTTAATAGGTCTACTAGTACTCTAGTACTTTTCCTATAATGTCTTGTTTTATATCGTCAAAGAGGTTGCCAAAGTCTGAGAACTTAATCTGCCATACCAATATGGCGTTATTTAAGGTCCACCATACTTACCGAAACGTGTAATTTTTCCACTATGGATATCGATTATTGGCCTCACGCTGTTGTTTCGTGATCATTGTTAAACAATGAACTGTAGAACACAGATTTCAGAACGTCATACCTCTAGGGCGTCGCCAAATGGCCATTATATTGGGGCAAACATGTAATTTTTAGCAATGAACATGAATAATAGGTACCGGTATGGCGTTTTAGTTTTAAGATGCTCTGTTGCATCACTTGAGCGGGGTTTACACTGCCATACCGATAGCGTGTCGCTAAAGGGGTGCCATACCGAATACAATTTTTTTTTGTTTTTAGCGACGCTCTGGAATGGCTAGACGAAATTGCTTCCAAACTTGTATTCATAGGTTTTTGAGGTCGCTGATTACGAATTTGATGTCAAATTTGTGAAAATCAAAATGACGGACCCAATATGGTGGACAAAAATGTTCAAATTCGTAGATTGGACAAAATGGACAAAACGTTCTGAAAATGCGTACTTATAGGTTATCGAGGTCACTCATGATGAAATTATTAAAGTTTATCGTTAAACTACTGATCAACGAGAATTAATAATATTATACAAAAATTTTATACAAAATAAAATAAAATTAAAACGCGCATACAGGGCTACGATACATAATCTGGTAATTAAACCAGTGATAAAGTAAGGTAAAAAAAAAAAATTAAGGTTGTTCATTTTGGTGGTATTATTCAGTTTAGTAAAAATACAAAGTAAAATGGACAAGCTGAAGTCAATTACAAAATAATATTATACACAAACAATAACTACGATACTTTAAAAAATAAAAAATATAAATAACGAAAGGTCAACTTGACAATTTGATATGACAAGTAAAATTTTAAATAACAAGTTATTAGAGGTTAGGAAATAAATGTGGATAATGCTATGTTTACATATCATTAATATTTTTTAAATGTTCAAAGAGTGATTTTTATATTAAATTAGCTCTGTATTATTTAAATTATGAATTTGGTTTGGTTTATTGTCCAAATCCAATAAATAAGAATAAATTACACTTAAATTGTTAATATCTGTCTTTTTGTTCATAGAATTTGGTTCCTCACAATAGAAAAGGAAGATGAAAATTGCTCGGTTCCATTTCTAGATACCAAGTTCATTGGAACCCCAGATAACAAAATCATTATCGATTGGTATAGAAAACCTTGCAGTTCAGGTAGATACCTGAACTATCATTCTTACCATAAACAATCTATGAAAGTGAATTTAATAAAACAAATAAAAAACAGAGTTTTGAAAATCTCAGACCGGTCTTTCCATAAAAAGAATCTTGATATCATTTATAAACTTTTTATTGACAATTCATATCCAAAATCACTCCTTAATAAAATTATATACAGTACATCATATACAGTTAATGAATTCATACAAAATAATGAAATCACCCCAATTATTGAAAACCATGATCAAAACAGTGATAATCTTACACCACATACCCAAAATACTGCTCTACTTAATAATTTAAGGAACTTAGCTCCTAATAACATGAATTTAGTTGTTTCACAAGAAAACAACATACACTTTACCTCTTTACCTTACATCAAGGAGATCACACCTAAACTATCAAGAATTATAAATATTAATAATAACATTAAGATAGCCAATAAGGCAGTTCTAACAATAGGCTCAATCTATTCTAAACTCAAAGATAAAACTCCCTTAAAATCATTATCAGATGTAGTATACAACATTCCTTGTCTATATTGGTCAAACACAAAGACCTATCTCAGGTAGAATCTCCTCCCACAGGAGTGATTGCAGACTACATCCAGAACGTTGTGCTTTGGCTGAACATGCTAATAAATATCAACATAATATAAATTATGACGAAATTAAAATATTAGCCATTGAAAATAACTACCATAAAAGACTTTTCTTGGAGATGGCTTTCATTTCACAGGAACCAAATTCTATGAACAAAAAGACAGATATTAACAATTTAAGTGTAATTTATTCTTATTTATTGGATTTGGACAATAAACCAAACCAAATTCATAATTTAAATAATACAGAGCTAATTTAATATAAAAATCACTCTTTGAATATTTAAAAAATATTAATGATATGTAAACATAGCATTATCCACATTTATTTCCTAACCTCTAATAACTTGTTATTTAAAATTTTACTTGTCATATCAAATTGTCAAATTGACCTTTCGTTATTTATATTTTTTATTTTTTAAAGTATCGTAGTTATTGTTTGTGTATAATATTATTTTGTAATTGACTTCAGCTTATCCATTTTACTTTGTATTTTTACTAAACTGAATAATACCACCAAAATGAACAACCTTAATTAAGATGTAAGTGATGACAAAATTTTTTTTTTTTTTACCTTACTTTATCATAATATGTGGTATTATTTTATTTTAGTCTCCCTGATAATGGAAATAAACATTTCCGAAAGCTTGGAATAAACTTAAAAAAGTACTCTTTCATTTGCTGCATTACCCACTAATCACTGGTTTAATTATTAACTAGTCAGCAACGACTATCAACTCTCTCATAATCTGGTATATATAAAGAATTCAAACAAATATTAATTTCTGTACTAACTAAAAGTACCTACTCAAGTTTATTTGAAATTTATTTTTAAAAAATGAAACTTCATCTGATAGTTCTGCATTGTAGTCAAATGGATCCACATCTGTTTCTGCAATGCCACATCTAATGTCATACTCATCTTCATTTGTTTCTTCGTCAGAACTAGCTGTTTTTGTAAATGTATTGATCCATTAATTTTAGTTAAGTCA
Source organism: Psylliodes chrysocephalus (assembly GCA_927349885.1). Classification (NCBI taxonomy): domain Eukaryota; kingdom Metazoa; phylum Arthropoda; class Insecta; order Coleoptera; family Chrysomelidae; genus Psylliodes; species Psylliodes chrysocephalus. The sequence continues at coordinate 109,696,661 of OV651813.1, read as the reverse complement.
TTATTGCATGATTGAATTATTATTATTATCTTTATTAAAAAATTTGTCTTTTAAATATAAGTTATAAATATATTAAGTATTTTTTTAGAAATATGTAATATTATTTTATATTAATGTGGCACGAAGCTGTCTCTGTTCTTTGTTTAGTCCTTTCCCGCGATATAAAGTCTAGCGCTGGTCATATAGAGACAAACGCACCGCTTTGAGAAGCTTCCGGAGTGACCCCTTTGTGGCGTATGAGTCATAGAGAGGCAGTTCCAGATCTTTTTGGGTCAACTAGAGTGTTCTGGTTCAGAGCTTGCTTTATATAAATAGCGCGAGTTTGTCGATGGACGGGAAGATTCAATTTAAGTGTTGGACAGTAAAGACAAATTGTAATAAATAAATTAGAATTGTGAGTTATAATAGTGTCTAAATATTATATAAATTAATTAGTACGTTATAAATAAATTGTAATTAGTGTTTTAAATAAATAAACTATAAATAAATTAAACAAACGTTACATTAACCTTGCTCGATGGTTTGTGTCGTTTCCTGTTCTGCTTGGTTACGCTTTTTAGTCTCAATATTTTGCAGAACTATTACATTTATGGTGTTTGGCATAGCTTCACCATCAAAACACTTGAAAGTATAGCCATCATCAGACAAATCCCAGGAAAGCATTTTCGTGCACTGTTGGAACTTTCAAATGGGCGTTACACCAAATATCGGCAACGTAAGATACTAGTAATAGTTGTTGATGTAACTCAGCTTTGCATGCTGGAATAGTCGAGGCATCAAAGTTTCGTAATGTCTTGTTGAATGATTGTTTATCACTCTTCATGCTATACGATTTTAAAAATAGAGCCAATCTGACTTTGTACGAATCGATATATGACTTGTTGGTTATTTTATATAATAGAGAAATACAAAATAAACCTTCACACAAATTGTTCAAGCACGGAAAAGCTTTCTTCACGTTGTTTATAAAAGCATCTTGGAATTCCTAATTTTGCAAAACAATTTGCAACAGATTTTTCTTTCCTTTGCGGTATAAAGCTGGGATATAATCGCATCCGGTCATTGCATGAATATCTGCCAAAGAACGGTACATTTTTTCGTCCAATTACACCATTAATTGTGCACGTTAGCGACATGCCATGGATATGGCAATGATATATTCGTGCTTTATACTTCAAAATATACATAAAAATGGCAGTGGGGCCTTTAATACACTTAACCTATGAAAATGTGACTTCTTTGGAAGCCAATATCTGACGTTAGAGACATCGTATCGGTATGGCAGTGATATATTCGTGCTTTATCCTTTAAAATACACATAAAAATGCCGGTATGGCAGTGGGGTCTTTAATACACTTAACCCATATAAATGTAACAACTTTGGAAGCCAATATCTGACCTTGACGACATCCTATCGGTATGGTGCTATTAGAACTTTATTCAGGACATCAAAATTAATAAAGGAGATACATTTCTATGGTGGGGCCTATTATACATGTTCATTGCTAAAAATTACATGTTTGTCCCATCATGGCGGCCATTTGGCGACGCCCCAGAGGTATGGCGTGTTGAAATCTTTGTTGTACAGTTCATTATTAACATAGATCACGAAACAACAGCGTGAGTCCCATGATCCATGTCCACAGTGGAAAAATTCATGTTTCGGTAAGTATGGCGGGCCTTAAGTGACGCCATATTAATATGGCATATTGAGTTTGCAGACTTTGTTAACCTCCTTGACGACATGAAACAAGAACCAAAGTGGGGCCTATGATCCAGGGGCATGGTTATTAATTACACGTTTGAAAATTCGCCCCCCCCCCCCTAAAAGGTGCACTTTAGCGATGCCATACCAGGAATTCAAAGTGTGGAATAACGTTGTCCATCAACCCCCAAAGCCTCGGCGTGGGGCCTATGATACATCGGCTCCCGGTCTATAAGATTTTGTAACATCGACTGCTTTGTGCATTTTCTGATAGCTGTCTTTGTGATATCACAGAAAGGTTCTGCGCCAATAAGAGCCTTTGAGGCTCCTTCTCGAGCTAGTAAATCAGCCTCTTTGTTGTTCTTATATTTTCAACGTAGCCTGATTTGACTACCCAGCTTTGTTAAGGCTTCCAAACAGTCCCACGCAAGCTTTGAGTATATCTGTATGGAACTGAGAGCTTTTAAAGTCGCTTGATTGTCTGAGTATATGACAAATGTTTTTCGTTTACTTTTAGGAGTGGGGGTAAGGTTAATTCGTGCAAAAAAGGCACAGTTTTGTGAATTTTTTTGACGACACAGTTAAAATTAATGGTACATTAAAGTATAACATTCAAAGAATATTGTGTCAAATTTTCATGTAGAAATATTAAAAAACACGGAAATGGTAGCAATTATTCTCGGAAAAAAGTAGAATTGCGATGCCCCTCCTAACTCGGTGCGGAATCATCAAAAATAAAAAAATCATAATTGTTTCGTTAGATAATCGTTTTCCCCAGGTAACGCTGGGAAGGTTTTTCGAAATTTTAATTTTTCACTTTTTTGTTAAAAAAATATTAACAAATTTGAGAAAAACTCTCCAGGCTTACCTCGTAAATTATATTTAGAAATAGTGTTTAAAATTTCAAAAGGATAGGTGCAGTAGTTTTGAAGTATGAGGGGCACCGACTTTGGAAACATGAGTTGTGGGAATCATCGATGCCAGGTCCATAAAGGATGTTGCTATCATTCATGATGTCTACGACGAATCCTCATTTATGAGCGCTTAATCCACTACTGATTCCTATGTCTTGCATGTAGGTTAGTAAAGCAAAAGAACATGCCAGGCCAATGCTACACTAAATTATATACAGTACAGATATAAACACGTTTGTACTTGTGTTAAAATTTCTATAGAGAAAGGTAGGAGGTAAGGTTAGGGATCATATAGTGAGCAAAACAGCTGCCAGGCAAGGGCGGCTATGAGACGAATTTTCGGTGGGGGCCATTGCCTTTAGCCATTCTCTTTTTAGCATATTTCTTTGAATAAAAGGCTCATAAATCGTAAGAATTTTTATCTTAGTGGGGGCCTTGGCCCCTATAGCCCCCTCCTCTGGAGCCGCCCTCGCTGTGAGGTAACAGTAGCGCGCTCGGGCCGGGCAGTATTTTCTGATGCGCTGTATGAGGCGTGGTTACTGAAATCGCTGTATGTTCGTTAGTTTTGCTTCGATTCATATCAAATTATCACACAATATTCTTGAAAGGTTTTCCATTCACAAAATAAATATTAAAAAATGCAAAAAAAAGTTTAAAAACTTAATATCCTAATCTCATTTGCATTGGGTATTATCTTTCAGAGCCAACCTTCGCTACAACGTAGTAAAGAATATTTTTAATAAAACAATTAATTTAGGTGCATCGTTTACCGCGGTACAGCGGCGATTTCAGCTGTACCGTGGTAACCAATGCATATACGCGGCCTGGGCCGTTATAACTATGTGTAAAAAAAACACGATGTTTTCATCAAATTAATCTATTTCCAAAACATAAAACAAGTAAAATCGACATTCCGTTGAGACAGCCGAACTATAAGTGTCCCCTTATTTTTCAGGCCAGATTGGTACATAATTTTAACGTAACAAATATGACTCTTATGGCTAATAAATAAGACACTTAAATGCCTTCACCGTCACTTCTTTAAGGGGTAAGTATCTGCTCCGGTCCATACAGGGTGTTATTGAAATACACGTACATATTAAAATGGGGAATAGTATGTAATGACCAAAAACGATTGGCACCAATTTTAACTTCAAATTCTAAAATTTAAATATTGGGGAAGAGTCCCCTTTTCCGACCTACTAGTTTCCATATTTAAAGAAGTAAAATAAATCGAAATTGAACTTACCCATAGAAATTGCACTGTTGCCGTAGCAAAACCAATTAATTCAAAATAAAGTTTATTACAGTAATTGTTCAAAATGCCGTCCATTATTATTTACACACACTTGCAATCGTCTTTCCAAAGAACTTTGAACATTAGAAATTAGTCTTGGATTTTGTCGTAGTTCCTCGGCTACCGCATTAACTTTATTGGTTAATTGTTCAACACTATTAATAGGTTCATTATAAACCAGTTGTTTCATGTGACCCCACAAAAAGAAATCGCATGGATTTAAGTCCGGAGATCTCGGAGGCCACTTAGTAGGTCCATTTCTGCCTATCCACTTTTGAGGAAATCTAATGTTCAAAAACTGCCGTACGTTTAAATCAAAGTGAGGAGGAGCGCCATCTAGTAGGTACCACATCCGTTGCCTTAATTGTAACGGTATCTCTTCTAGGAGTACTGGCAAAATATCTTCTAAAAAGTGGAGATATCCTGGCCCATTTAATCTGTTCGGGAGAACATAAGGCCCGATTAAATACTGATCTATTATGCCAGCCCAAACATTTATTGAAAATTTTCTTTGATGCCCAGTTTCCCTAATGGCGTGAGGATTTTCATCACTCCAAATATGCGTATTGTGCATATTGAACATGCCATCACGAGTGAATGAAGCCTCGTCAGTATACAATAATATTTTTAGAAAATCAGGAATATCAACACATTTTTGAATCATCCATTCACAAAACTCCACTCTCTTTTCTTCATCACCTGGATATAAGGCCTGGACTTTTTGGATGTGATAAGGATGTAAACCTTGTTCTTTAAGTGTCCGCCACACAACAAATGAGGACACTCCAATTTCAAGACCTAGTCTTCTACAACTTAATTGAGGCCGGTTTTCAACAGCTTCCAATATTTCTTCTTCGGCCGCCAATGTTCTTTGTGTTCTTGTTCTCCCTCGATCTGCATCAGAGATAACAGAGATATAAGAAGTCATTCATAAAATATAATATTCATGATGCCAAGAACAGTTCGCACTCAAAACATTATATTTCTAGACGCGGGGCGAGGCGACGAAAGGTGAGAAGTAAAAGAAGGGATACAGTGAAGAATTTTACATAGTTTTATCAATGAATAACTGCCCGAGCTTTTACTACTTAACGTAACTTTTCTTGCCGGTGTAAGCCCTGTTGCCACTTCCATTCTAACATCACTAGGTTTTGGAATTTGTTGAAAATTATTACATCTAATTTAATGAAATTACATCTAATTTGGTTAAAAATGCCTATTTTTTGTTCTAATGCTCAATTAAGTCTTTGTAGGAAGTATTTTTTTATAATTATTTGAAAAAAATCATTTACATTAGCCCTTATGATCGAAAAAAAATTTAAATGTCTCAGTTTCAACCGTCTACAAATTTGTATAAAAAATCTTCTTTTAGAAATATACCTCTCATTTGACGAAAAACGAAGGCCTAAATGAAAAAAAACTATTCTTTATAAAAGTTTCGCCTATGTATTGACAAGGTAAAAGTACTTTCCTCATATTTGTTGCTTTTAAATTAACAAAAATATAGCAATAAACCATTAGTGATGTCATGGTTTTACTAGAAAGCAAACATTAAAGGCAGAGCCTATCGACTCTTTATGCATCTATCTCAGTATTGAAATGTATGCAATCAGTTTGACCCCTCTTATATTATTTTATACAGGGATTATTGATTTATCCACCATGTTTAATAGGGTGTACTAATAATTACTTCAAGATTTCTTTTTTATTTTTAATGTAAAATGAAAATAAGAAAATATAAACTATTTATTAAAGGTATTTATTGAAGTATCAATTATAAACAGTAAGGCTATTTAATTGCTTTGCAAAATACAATAAATCCCCAATATAAATAAATTATAATAATAATAATAATTGGAAGGAAGTATATAAAGCATAAATTAATAATATTAAAATTTATAATTACAAGACTTTCAAACTAATCAGAATCAGATTCACCACACGAATCAACATTTTCCAAAACATTAGCGGCTGTGGTCAAACTATTTCTGGAGTTTTTCTGTGCCATACAGGTGCAGGAACCGATACAGTAAATATTTTTTTTTCTGCATTTGCAAATTTTGCTTCCACAGTCTAGAACAGAATATTATTGTTAGAATATTGTTTAGTATGTTTTTTGCATTTGCATGATGTAAGTTCTGTTATGTCTGGTGGCAGGTCGGGCAGAGTCTTAAAAGTGGGTATCAGACTTCCATCTTGATCTACTTTCCATCCATACTCTTCAACATTAGGAAGCTGCATCTGGGTTTAAAGAGGTTAGCCAAATATTTAGCTGGTAAAAACATCTTAAACAATGTAGTCTTAGGGCGTCTTCAGTCGGTGGTAATTTAGCGATGGTTTTTGAAGAGGTCAATAATCCCCTCAAAATGTTAATGAAAGTAACATTGGCAGTTTTGAATACATTTTTAGGAAAATTCTTTCAAGATTAGAGAATATGTTTTCAGAGTACTGATCACTGCCAAATCCATCCAAAAAGTAATGGTTTTCAAGGTAGGTTTTCCAACAGGTTTTGTTCCCAATGCCGGACAATTAAATGGTTGTATCACAACCGGTCAGAATGAAAAGCAGGCATATTTTTTAGAAGGTTTTCATCCAAATTTAAATAATGTACTGCTAGAAATCGTCTTGAGTCTCCTCGTCCTGTTCTGAACCATATATCTTTAGTCAAAAACTTCTTAAAATAAATTAATAAGACATCTGTATCGTTGCAATAAATAATGCAGCGTGAATGCACCGAATTTTTGGCTGACAATATGTGCAATGAGATACGATTATTAGCGTCTTCGTGATTTGAATTTAAAAAAATCGTCTTTTGATGGTTCAAAATTCTTTCCATATTTATTGATTTTCGCGAATCCACCACTAGTTAGAAATTGAATATGCTTTTGCTGAATGGAGTTTTGAAGAAGTTGCTCTGGCAGAAAATGTGTTAAACGTCTTTTGTTAAATATCTAATGAATAAACAAGTTCTATTGTTGCGGAAGTGGAATATTGGGTCGGTCAATTTCTATATCAATTTATTTCTGAAATCCTCTCTTTTGACGTGTTGTATTTTTGATAGAATGTCCTTTATAATGATCAAATACCACATCTATCATTTGAGCATTAAATTTATTTCTAAAAATAATGTTTACAAATATATGAGCATATTCCTTAAATGATATGCAACTTTTGGGCTTTCCTATTTTGATATAATTTTTGTCTCTGCTACTTGCAGCAACAAATCCGTAATTAAAATTTTAAACGAAAACTTATAACTTACCCAAATATATTTAGCTGCAACAGGATGAATGTAGTTAAAATAAAGATGCAAAAATGTCTATATTTTTTCCCAATTTATTAGGTAATTTAATATATAACACATACACTTATTAATTCTTTAGTAAAAACAGATAACAATATGACACATTGCCCTATGGAACATAACAAGAAGTTTTATAATAAAAAAAATGAAAAATCCTACCATATCAATAATGTGATACATCAGCCCGCACGTAGAGAGAAACAGAGCTATGCTACGTTTGAAGGTGAAGAGAAAGATACACTGAGAGTCGATAAATTTGACGGTGAGAATTAATTACAGCATAAACCTATGACATCTCTCATCGTTTATTGTTATATCTTTGTTAATTCAAAAGCAAAAAATATAGTGTTTGTTTTGTTACCTTCTCAACACATAAGCAAAAATTTTATAAAGAATGTTTTTTTTTCATTTAGGCCTTCGTTTTTTGTTAAATGAGTGGTATATTTAAAAAAGACGACTTTTTAACTAAATTTTTGAAGGGCTAAAACCAAGATATTTACGTTTATATTTTTTTTCGGCCGTAAGTGCTAATGCAAATGATTTTTTTTAAATAAGTATAAACAATTACTCCCTACAAAGATGTTATTGTGCATTTGACCAAAAAATTAGTATTTTTTTCTCTATTCGGTGGTATCAATATCTGGATTTTTGATGATAGTGCCCTTCTGCACAATCTAATTTTGTATTAACTCCGGAAAAAGGGTTACCTTATCATGACCTTTCATCTGTGAAAAATTCAGCTATGTGACAAAAGAGTGGGAGGTGAATCGTTTTCTTGAGCGAATATTTTAATACATACACTTTACTAACAATGACAACAGCGGATATTATACCCACAATATATTGTGATTATACACTACTGTGTCCCTTAGAATATGTCTTATTCACGGCCGCACGATATTTGTTAATAGTTACATCTCCTGGTTATCTCTGATCTGCATCGACACTCTCAAATTTTCCATGGTCTCTTAGATGCTGAACAGTTGAAATAAACGTACGACAGTCCGAAATTCTCCGATTTGGAAACCGTTCGCGATACAGGTTTTGTGCTTGCCGAGAAATTTCTCCAGCTGCCCCATAAACCAGCACTATATCCGTTAGTTCAATATTCGTAAATAGTGGCATCGTAAAAAAATATTTAAAAGTAATCGTAACAACACTTTTTACCAACTTGGAAATGACGCGCTCGTGTTAGCCAGATTCGTAAATCAACTAAAATTTTAATAATCTATAGTTTCAAAAATGTATAGTTTAAAAACAATCATTTATCAAATATTCTAGTTTTTTGATAACGAGGGTAGTAAAAACCAGTCTTCGGAAATAGAAATTAATTCGAAAATCTTGGCAACATGGTTATTTCTTACAAGACTAGTTTTCTTATCATCTGACAAAAACTTGCATATTAATTACTGTTGATGTTTAAAATAGGTAAATAAACCTAATTTATATAGGTCATCCTCAACATATCAGTGAAGTACGTTTATATTAGAATTAATTTTCAAAAATTAATAACTCCCTTAATAAGGGGTATTTTTAAAAAATAATATTTTTCTACATTCAGTGGGGATCTGCGCAATACCCAGTTTTAATATGTACGTGTATTTCAATAACACCCTGTATACCATCAATCCATCGCTATCTAATTTGAAATTTTTACATATACGCACCTTTATATATCACAACTCTCTTGGTTATAAGAAAGATTGGAAATAATATCATTTCAGAATAATTTTTTTTTATTTTTTAATATCTTTAAGCACATTTTAATAAAATATAATGTAAGAGACAAGGACAAAAAGTGTTCTTTCGATCTTTTTGTAGACGTTCAAAAAACTCAACTGCTATTAAGTTAGTATCATTTACCTTTTTAATTTTTCATTCACTCTTCTTAATAAGAGCACTACACCAATGTTAGGATTCCAAAATTATAAAAAAAACACACAAGCATCAGAAAACAAACAAAATATAAATTATAAAACCCCGCGTGTTCCTGCAGGATTCGAACCTACCGTATCTTCATTACGTACCTAATAAAGAAGCGTAGTTTTTCTAGCGCGTTACATTCTGGCTAAGATAATTACAAATTAAGTCGGTAAAGCACGTGCGATATCAATAAGTTGACGTTGATAAACGGTAGAACGAAATATATTTTTTTCATATTATATATCTATATATAATATAAAGTATGGTTAATGATACATAGACGCTTGACCTTGACAAAATGTCTACCATTACTGGAATTAATTGCTTCCGCAGGTTATGTGTACATTTTTCGCTATTAATAGATATATAACTACCTACTTAATACGATGGAATTGTGGTTATATAAAAAAAAAGACTAAAGGGAGCTCTAGATAAATGATTCGATTATGTAGGTTGCATTTTTTAAAGTCATTATTGACTAACCTATAATTTCAATCTAAAAATCTTCTAAAAAATTCTCATTAGGCTGTCTTAATAATTTCTAAGAAAGTATCACAAGTTGGTGTGACGATTTTTTATACTTTTTTACACTAGGACTAACATTAAGGTTCACTCATGAGTTGAAATGACTTCTTCCTTTTTGAGCCTTCTGTTGAGTGTGTAATTGCTTCTTCATTGACGTGGAAATGGAGGCGACCCTTATGTTTCGCAGCAATGTTTTTTATTTCTTCTTCTTCTTTGACTGTTGATATCTTTGGATCTCCATAAAGATAATAGTTTCGATAGAACCCAGGTACACCAACGATTCTTCTTAGGATAAAACTTGTATCATGTTGATATTACTCTTGCTGGCACATCCCTATAGCCATAAATCCGGTTGAGTCATACATCTAGGTTTATCCCTAATTAATTTGTGATGTGGAAGATCGTCATTGTTTATTCTTTTCTTGCTTTCGCTTATTTTGCCGAAGAGTCAAATCAACAAGCACTGATTTATTTGTCCATCGATGTTGCAATCTGTTGCAGATTTCCTGGATGTTTTATGGTATATCTGTATTATTTCTATCAACTGCCAATATTGAGGTGTCATCAGCAAATGTTGATATTTTAACACATTGTTGTTCACAGATATCACTCGTGTATAATAAGTAACTAACCGGTCCTAGCACACTGCCCTGTGGGACACCTGCTTCAATTTCTTTCATTTTAAGAAATAACTCTTCTTGCTTCACTCTAATCATTCTTCCCATTAAATATGATTAAGGAATATACATATTGTCTAGGGAGCATTTTTCAAAATTTATCTAATAGGCCAGAGTGCAATTACCTAACACTCACAATATATTCCAAAAAGTAGCTCACAGAATTCCCTCTCTAATCATGATTCCTATACTTTAATTTTGTATGCAGATAGGAAAGTAATAAAAAAACATCAATTAGTCGTTAAGTTCTTCGCAAAAATAGAAACCAATAAAATTAACATACTTCTTGAGTCCATTCAGAGCAATTGGAACATTGAATCCAATCCTCTGTTGGTGGATTTACATATTTTTTCTTCCTTTTTCTTGGCAAACTTTTTGGCTAGCTGATTAAATTTTATTCTTATAAGACCATAAAAAAAATACGAGTCCATCTTATGCCAATAACTGAGTAATTCTTCCTTTTCTGAAGTAGAAACAGTAGAAAAGCGAATTTTTTATCAGCACTACCTAAATGTAAGGTCAATGATGAAACGAAAGCTGTAACGAGGGTGTTAATGTTTATAACACCTGGTGTTGTTTTTACAATTTAAGTAATTAAAGCTCTGTATTAAGGGTCGTGGATGGGGTTACTTGGATATAATAACCCAATCAATTAGTAATTAGAAACTGGACGCCATCATATTTAAACATGCATGTCTCTACGTATAAAGTAATTGATGAAAATAGGGAAACAAAAATTACTATTAAATTTAAATGAAAAATAAAAGATAAAACTTCAGTAGATACGGGAAAACCAATTTGCAATCTAATAATAAAATGACTTTTTTTATTAGCATTCGGTACAATAAATAAGCAACTTATATCAATGAGGTAGGACTTCTTAGGTCCTCGAGATGTTAACTTTTATCAAATCAGCAAATCTTCTTCATATAACAAGGTAATAATTCTTAATTATTCTTCAGGTCCAAAAAAATCATCATCCAAATATTTCTTCATATAGCAAGGTAATAATTCTTAGTCATTCTTCAAATAAAATAACTATCATCCAAATCTTTCTTCATAAAACCATAAAAAACCATTCAGATGTTGCAACTAAAATATTTCGACCTTTTAATGGATAATCGGATAGGTAGGACGGATGAGACGAACGTTTTGAATAATATAATAAAATATATCTATTTTACAGAAACCAATATAATCAAATCATTCGACCCACAAAAAAATAACCTCAAAAATTCAAAATATAAGACTTCTTATCGGGAGAAAACGACTTATTTATTTAAGTATGTAACTCTATATTTATATTAATTATTATAAGTTTATATGATGTTAGTACCCGAAATACAAACAAACAAATGTATATGAAGTCAAAACGAAATATGAGTGTTTTATGAGAATAAACTTTTTTGGCAAAGTTTTTTTTTAGTAGATCATATAAATTTGATTGTGTGTATATTTATTATTATATTTTAAGTAAATGTCCTAACCTAATATCTAGTATACTATTTTTATAAAAATAAATATGGGTACTTAATATTGACAGTTTACTATCGTCTATATTAATTTGATGTTCCCATCACTGAGTAATATAATTATTGGTTAATTAATCCCTTAGGGTTTGCTCATTTACATTTTATGATGTATTGTATTCGAAATTTTTCGTAGTAAAAATTCAGTTAAGAAGGTATCAATATTTACTTTTTTCTGCTTTAAACAATCCTGTGTATAGTCCTTTTTCATAAAAACTGTGTTATCTATCATGCATTTTCAAATAAACTATAATTAGGGGTCGAAATTTATTATATTAAAAATATTTTGAATCCTTATTTACAAGAAATCACCCAAAATAATCTGTTTTAGGAAAGAAATTTAATAATACAAATTTCACCAGCAAGAAAAATATGCATATAACGTGAATAATTATTAATTCTTGTCACACACTAATTTAACAGACTGCATTTCTCATGCTATTTATTATTTATTCTATTCAGTAAGGAAGGTTATTCATTGGTTCGATTCGAAAAAAGGTCCTCAACGAATACCTTGGGGAACTTTAAATTTATTTTGACAATACAGAATTAATATTCTGAACGATTGTGCTGTATATTATGGTATAATTTATTTATATGGAAAACGAAACCTTGATGGGATTGTTTAAGGGGATTGTTCCAATGACATTGGTACCAAAACATGCAATATTACCTACTTATTTATCGTTCTTAATATTATTTTCTGCAGTAATTATTTTGAGTACCAACTTAAAAAATCGTTACATTACAAAAATAGTGTTGACAAATATTTGCAGTATAAAAATATTTTTCCTTTTTTGTTTTTGACTTGTTCTATACTTTCTTGTAGTGCAGTGTCAAAAGATAAACCCAAAAATTATATTTTTACAATTTTGAAGAATAAATGATCAAAAGATCTGCATTTTTCCACAGAATCCTCAAAAATGTAATATATAATTTATGTAGGAATTTCTGCAATTAATTTGCAATAAAATTGAAACTGCTGAATTTAAGTAATTTAAAAACAACTGGTTTTCGGATTTCGTGTTAAATAATGTTTTATTCTGTGTGAATAAATCAACGTTATCATTTCCTCTTAATTTAAAATCAGAGTTCAAGGTAGCGCTTATAAAATAATGTATGAAAATTTATTTAGCCATGGTAAATACAATTTTTTTATTTTAAAAAACGGCGAATTTATTGCTAAAGTTTTGTATGCCATGCAAAAATATTGATTTAACCTTAATTTTTGAATTAAAACAATTAATCGATATATCTCTTTTGCCAGGTTACTTCATTGAGTTTAGTTTGGTTATCTGGTTAATATAAGATTGAATGAATATACGAGGGTTTGTGATAAAAATAATATTTCAAAAATTATTTTATTTTTCAACATAATCAAGGATGATATACTAAGACCTTGATAATAGTCATCTATTTGTGTTGAATCTAAATCTCGAGAATATTTTAATATCAATTTGATGAGACATAATTTTTGGCAATAATAACCTGATTAGAGCCCGAGAGCTTTAGCTAGAGAAATAGTCGCTGATATTTGGTCTACAATGATAGTCTTCATTAATCCTACCATTTCAAAAGCATCAACAGGGCTGACCAAGGGCCGCTGTGTGAAACTTTATCAGTGATTTGTAACAGGTACAAACAAACTTGTTTGTTTATATAATAATTAGTTTTAAATAAATACCAAATATACAAAATTACCAAAGAAAACTGTTACTGTTACTTTTTATTATGTTAAGACAAAAATTTTTTTGTATACATTCGTCAATTTCAATTACAATTAATACTTATGTCACTAATAGTATAAAAACAAAACATTTACAATAAATTGAAGACTATAACTACAATACACATAGACTGAAGAACAAATTAAAAAATTATATAATATAAGTCAATTCAAAATGTCGATAAAATTCATGGATATCATAGAAAACATTCTCCTTCAGAAATTTTTTAATTTTTTTGGAAAATTTTATCTCGTTAGATTAAACAACTTAACATATAAAAATTGAAAAGAATTGTGATTCCTTGTTAGTCGAAAAAATGGCAATCTTACTTGCATATTTCTTGTTTAATGGGCGTTGCATAAGTTAATAATATTCCTCTTTGCATAAATTAAACATTCATTGATATATTGATTTACACATGTCAGAATTCCTAATTTTTTGAAAAGTGGACGACAACTGTCCCTGAAATTAGCTTTAGTTATCATTCGAATAGCTTCCTTTTGTGCAATCAATATTTTACCTAGATGCCATGAGCCTCCCCAAACAAGTATACCGTATGTCATAATGCTGTGAAATAAACCATGATAAGCCATAAGTAAGACCTTGTCATTTACTTGATATGCAAGATTATTTATATGTGGTTCCCCAGAAAAACTATTGTCAACCTGAATACCCAAATATTTAATTGAACATCTCTAATTGTTTTCTAATGGATTTAAATTAAATATTAAATTTTGAGTTTTATCCTCATTTAGTTTTAAATTTACAATCTTAAAATAATTAGAATATTCCAAAATGGTTTCATTATGCGAGCAATATAGATCATTTAAAGAACTGGCGATGTCCAGGACGGTAACGTCATCAGCATGATATACTCGAAAATATCGTTAATGAAGATTATAAAAAATAGCGGACCCAGAACTGAGCCCTGTGGGACTACATGTTCTATACTCCTTACTTTTGACTTATCACCATTTACTTGGACATGCTGACTACGTGCCGACAAGTAGTTACTTAAAAGTTTTAAAGGAGTTCCTCTTATACCATACATTTTCAGCTTCGATAAAAGTAGTTTATGTGAAACACAGTCAAATGCCTTCGATAAATCTAGACAAGAGACCATTATGTTGTTACCAATTTCTAGTTCTTCGGAGATCGCTGAAACTAAATCTACCAAAGCTGAAACTGTAGATCTACCCGGTCTAAAACCAAATTGTTGTGCATTTAAAAGATTATGTGTTTCAAGATAATTAAGTAATCTGGCTTATAACGTTTTTTCAATTAATTTGGAAAGAACTGGTATCACAGAGATGGGTCTGTAGTTTTCAGCTGCTTTTTAATCGCCTTTTTTAAAGATGGGAGTTACTCTAGCTATTTTTAGGTTATCTGGAAAGATACCCGAGTCAAAACAAGAATTAATGAGATGCACAGTTTGATGAGATACTTTCTCACTAGCAAATTCTAACGTGTCATTGTTAAATCCATAAAAATCTCTGGCCCTTGATGTGCCAAGCTCACGAATTCACTCACTTATTTCAGTATGTGATACTGGTTCCAAGAAAAATGAAAAGGTGACACGATTATTGTTAAGCTTAGTTATGTAGTCATTGTCTAAGTATAGTGGATTAGCTAAAGTTGATTCTGCTATATTTGCAAAGAAATCATTTAGTTTATCTGGTGGTATATTTTGTCGACATCTTTATTTCTATGAGTATTAATTAAGGACCATGCACTTTTTTGTAAATCATTAGATTTTATTAATAAATCACTATTATATTTTATTTGTTCATCACGTATGGTTTTTAGATAAGTTTTTTAAAAGCACAATATTCTTTTTTTATAAGATTATTATGTTTGCAGATATCATGTAAAAAATGTAGGTGTTCTCTCATCCTATTGGCATTATCACTGTTCTTTATTACAGGTTTAGATTTTTTAGTTAGATATTTCTCAGGGAAAGATGCATTGGAGCAATGTGATATGTTTTTAGTGATTTGCATAGATAAGTTATTGGCATTTTTACTTACAAAATAATTTGACCAATCCAAATTTGACAAATAATTTTTAAAGGTTATGATATTGTTTTCATTTTCCACTCATAAAGTTTCTTATCGGTTATGTAATTAATTGAAATCGCTCAGTGATCCGAAAGGTTGGGTTCAGAAACCAAAATTTTACAGGTATTTAGGTTTAAATTTGTGAAAGCATTATCAATCCTTGTTGCAGAAGTTTTAGTGACCCTAGTGAAATCATTAACACCCTCCAACAAACCAAAAACCAGAAAGTTATTTGTCAGAAGTCTAGATAATGAAGTACTCGTAGCAAAATCTACGTTAAAATCACCTAATAGTATTGTATTAGAAGTTTTGTTAATTAAACTTAAGTAATGGTTTAATGTCTCCTCAAAATGATTAAAATTCCCATCCGGAGAACGATATAAGCAACATATAAGACAATTAAGTTAAGGAATACTTACTGCACACAGCTCAATATCAGAGTCCGTACAAAATTTTACTGCGTTATTACGCAATTGAGCAAATGACTTATCAGGCAGAGAACCTATATTTTGATTAATGAAACCACAAAAGGTTAACAGCTTAAATTAGCAAAAAAACCTTGTATTTCGTCCGAAATTGTTTTATTTAAAAAATGCAAGCGCCATCTTTATTGCTTACTATCTACCACAAGGATATCCAAAAAAGTTTAAAGGTAATCCTATATCCAAACATTAATTGTTTGGAGTGTCCCAACTTGCTAAAGCGTCGTTATTATTTTCTTTCAGTAAATGGAGGTAATGAAGCTTTACTTCCGGTTATGGTTGAAAAGTTAACACCTCTAAATGAAAAGCAAAATTAAGTCATCGAGAAGTTGGTATTGTAAATGGAAACTTTATTCAAAATCCATGAGATCAGCTTACGTTATATAGATTGTACGTAGATGGCAAGAAGGCCGTTGATTTGTTACCTCCTAAGTTAGAGATGGTGAGAATGCATCTTGGATAGAAGGGAGTAAATTGAACAAATGCCTTCTAATGGAAAATTAGTTAAAGATTGAAAAAAAATGAGTATTAGAATCCTTTTCACGAGTACCCATCTGAAGTTGCAGTCGTATGCGCGAACGTGTCGTCATAACCAGCGCCATATTATAAATTTGATGTTTGACTTCAAATCAGTAGCGTAACCATTTAAAATTTAATTCTTAAATAAATATAAATTTGAAAATGGTGTTGTCATTTTCACCAGTTTTAATGCAAGAAATGTTGAAATAAAAAAAAATCAATCTTCAGCTTCAATTTTCGTGAAAGATGCGACATTTTTTATAATCTGCCGACCTTAACTATGAATAATTTTTCCTTTTAAACCAACAAGTTTTTTAGGAGGCATGGTTTTAGATTAAATAAAACACACAATACTCACTTACAAACGTCTTAAAATAGTCTAAAATCAAAAATATTTAACAAATAGATGATTCCAAAAACATAACCTGAAATGTCAAACACTAACGTCGCTAACAAATAAATAAATGGCTATTGGCATAAAAATGTTCGCTCTGCGCCAGTGACGCGACACTGTCATTGTTGCAACTTCAGCTGAGTTCTTATTTCGTGAAACGGAGTCTACACTTCCTATCCCTCGCCAAATCAGTGATCGACACCTTTGAATAAATAAATAAATAAATAAATAAATAACAGTTCAAGATTTTTATTTGTGCATCATAATTAAAGTCAAGTTGCAAAAGCATACGTTTTGTTAATTTCATTATTTCAACTTATCGCACAGCCCTTGTAGAAAAAGAAAACTGTTGTGCGCCGATTTTATTAATACAGCTGCGCTTTTTTGTCGGGAGCAATTTTTAAAAAATCATCCGATCCCCAAATTCTTCCACGTATCGAACATCAATAATACGATTACCTGTACTGGTTCTGGTCGAGATAAACCGAAACTGGATATAGACGGTATACCTAATTAAGTTACGTAAGTACTTTGCCGGTACTAAAACAAAAAAGTGGTCCCACCAAATCGAAACCGTTTCATAAGAAGACAACGGTTGTTACTATGCGTTTTTCTTGGAAATCTTTCATTGATGTCGGGTCATTTGTAAGTGTACTAAGGGGAGGATATTTTTAACCGACTTCAAAAAAGGAGGAGGTTCTCAATTCGTCGTAATATTTTTTTTTATGTATGATCAGCGATAATTCTTCAACACGGTGTCAGATTTCAATGATTCTTTTTTTGTTAGAAAGGGGGTACTTCAGGGGTGGTCCCTATTAATTTGATCAAAATCTAATAATTGGGTCCATTAGAAAACCCTCAAACTCTTCATTTTTTATGTATGTTTAGCGATAATTCTTTACCACCTTGTCCAATTTCTATGATTCTTTTTTGTTAGTAAGGGGTACCTCAGGGGTAGTCCCATATAAATTTGGTTCAGATGTGGTGACAGCATCTGCACGATTTTGAAGTCGGTTTTTTAAAATTACTTGTAATACTTGTAATTATACAAATTATAAATTTGAACGTAGGGGTAATAAGCGAGTACTTTCAAACTCATTGGTATACAACAAAAGTGTTTGACTGATGGTTTGGGCTATTATTTATTAATAGGCTCAAGAATAAAGGTCTTAAAATGGCTCCTTGATGGACAAATTAATGACGCCACCAGGCAAGCGCGGATGCCAGGGGGGTAAATCAATCCCCTCTCCCCCAACTTGCCCAAAGAAATACTGGAATTTAATAAATTGTATCTTTGAGATTTTACGAGAAAGCAAAAAAAGATGACAGCGATGAATAAAAATATTTACTACTCCCTGTAAAACCTTTCCAGATCCACCACTGCCACTAGGGGGTAAATGAAATAAAGTTAAACGTTTCCTAAAAAAGTAGTTTTAAAAGTTAATCCTTTTATAATCCGTATTTATTAATCTACGGTCATGGTTGCTAATTTTATAACATTGTTATGTGTTTCTTATTAAGTTAAGTGTGTGAAAATCATGAAAAAGCTGTTTATTTTAATAATAGTTTCATTCTTATTTGCAAAATGTATTCAAAATGACTCACACCCAGTTCAAATTTCAATAATTATCTCTAACAGGTGTTATAATAGTATAGAATTATTGGAATTTTATAGATTTAATAAAATAGTGAGCGATCAAGGTACAAAAGTTCGTATAATAATAATAAAGTAGTGATTTTAAGTAAATGGTATATGGTTTTCAGCATTAAATCAAGAAATTTGTACAGAATTGCATGATCAAACTAACTATAATATAGTCAGAGTTTGAGAAGTCCATATATAACAAACTTATTCCACAAGTAAGTCTCCTTATCTCTATTTATAAGCATGGCGTCTATAGCAGGACTGTATAAAACCTTTGTATCATAAAACACCATCGACCACGGTAACTTTGGCACCCTGACTCCATAAGAATGGTATAGAAACACAATACTATTGATTAAAGAGAAATAGAAATAATACCTCTTCGAAGGTGGATCGAAAAATACTTGCAATATCCTATCCTTGCCATCAAAAGGGCGTGGTTAAACCACTTGCTTTCTTTATTTGTTTCGCGTCCTAATGTAATTAGGCGTCTCTTCTTTTTTTTCCAGATGGATCTGTTAACGTACTGTATATTAGATATAGTCGGTCAATTTAATATACAAGGAGTTTTCAAATGCTGTCTATCCAATAGATCAAAATATACAGAGTGTAACAATTTTGTTATCGTGCCCGGTACTCAAGATTACATTTTCTGGAAAACATAAATTTTTGACATAAGAATGATGTTATAGAATTGTAAATGAAGATGTAAAATAATAAAAAAAATCGTGAACAAATATTCAGTGGTTTCAGTTCAATAGAAAAATTTCATTGTATATTTCTCTAAGGCCTATAACTTAGTAATTAAGGCTTTTATCAACAACTACTAAAAGGAAAAAAATCAAAACAAATGTAGCATTTCAGTGGCATCCTGTTTTTAAGTAAATTCCATGTAGGTGGATTAATGTTTAGTTTTGCTGGCACATATGCTTTGCTCTTTTATCTATTGAATCTTTAAAAAAACAGTTTTCAGTTACGAGACCTGACTTAAAACAAAAATGATAATTGTTAATTTTTTTTTGTTTTCTTTTTTGTGCTCTTTTTTAGGGTTCTGCACCCGAAAGGTAACCAACGTGACCGTATTACTAAGCCTCGGCTGTCCGTCCGTCTGTCTGTCAACGTGCTGTATCTCATGGTTCGTAATAGGTAGACAGTTGGAATTTTCACAGAATATGTATTTCTATTGTCTCTATAACAAGTAATAACAATAAATTTAAAATGAAAGGGAGCTCCCCTTTATGCGCTAGTTCGACTCGCACTTGACCGTTTTATGTGTTATTTCTTTGTGTTCGTTTTCGTGTTCGTTTTCGTGTTCTTTTTCGTGTTCTTTTTTGTGTTCTTTTTTTGTGTTCTTTTTTTGTGTTTTTTTTTTCTTTTTTTGTGTTCTTTTTTTGTTTTTTATTTGTGTTATTTTTTTTTAGTTCTTTTTTGTGTTCTTTTTGTGTTTTTTGTGTTTTTTGTGTTCTTTTTTGTGTTCTTTTTTGTGTTCTTTTTGTGTTCTTTTTTGTGTTCTTTTTTTGTATTCTTTTTTGTGTTCTATTTGTGTTTCTTTTGTGTTTCTTTTGTGTTTCTTTTGTGTTTCTTTTGTGTTTCTTTTGTGTTTCTTTTGTGTTTCTTTTGTGTTTCTTTTGTGTTTCTTTTGTGTTTCTTTTGTGTTTCTTTTGTGTTTCTTTTGTGTTTCTTTTGTGTTTCTTTTGTGTTTCTTTTGTGCTTCTTTTGTGTTCCTTTTGTGTTTCTTTTGTGTTTAAAAGTTCAACTTTAAAACTAAATGTTTCAATAAAGCAACCTTTTTTTGTGAACATAAGCGGTATAAGAATTACAGAGTGAGCTGTGAGAAGAAGAGGCTTCATAAAACAAACGTCCAATCATTTTCTGTGTAAAAATTACTCTTTAAAATTCAAATTTAAAATTCTCTTAATGTTCTCTTAATGTTGGAATCCAATTCTCAAACCGTGTTTTGGCATTGCCCAATAAAAAGCGTTTAACTTTTACCAGTATCTAATTGTAGACCTTACCACTCAAATTTCTCTTTATCTTTTTAACTGTTGTATCCAAACCTTTGAATCGTCGGTATTTGACACAAATAAAAGTAAATCAACTTGTTCTGGAGTTGTTCGACTGTTTTTGGAACTGTGCAACATCTCTACCATTAAATCGTCCATAATACACTTTTACACGATTTGTTTAAAATGTGAAAACGTGAACATGATCCCACTTCTGATGTTAGAAGTTAAACGAATTAACTTCAAAATTATTTTTTTTAAATGATTTATCACCCTGTATACTATAACACCCTTTATAGCCACTTCGCAAAACAGGGTTTAATAATATTTTGTTAAATATCTCCTAAACAATGTTTAAAATCTAATTAAATGAAGATCAAAATAAAGAATATCTTTAAAGGGCACTAAATGGCTACTTGCTTGCGTACGGCTGATTGAAATTCAAGTATTCCCGTTCTCTCTTGGATACTGCGACGGGCGCGATGTGGTACCGTCAACCCCAGTGACAACGGTCTCCTAATTCATTGATTTTAATAGTACAAAATTTAATACAGGTGTTGAGTTTTATCAATACAAAAATTGGCATCCAACGTGTTACAAAGTTTGTTATAACTTATGAAACATCCTGTAGAATTAATTGCCTTTTCCTTTACTGTGAGGTCAATCGCGTTTTATAAAGTTTGTTACAACTTATGAAACACCCTGTAGAATTAAATGCGTTTTCTTTTACTAAGGCCAATCGCGTGCAGTACTTCTCTTAAAATAATTAGACAATGGTTTTTATTTTTGCTTCAATTTTCCTTATTCTGACGTACATATTTCATTCTGCCAATCAAAATTCTTATATAATAACATTGAGCGATATTTATTAATAAAACCGATAATTTTAAATAACAACAACGTGAAGGTTCGCTAAAATGCTAAACATGAAATAAGTTTACAAGATATTTATCGCATTATCACCTGAATGTGAACTTATGACGTCTCTAAAACAAATAAATAATTTTCAATTTGCGCAAAAATTCCTACTTAACGAAAATGCGAAAAACCGATAAAAAATAATTAACAGAAATTGCTGTAGATAGGAGAGTGCTATACGCCTTCAAATCAACTATTGTTTTCTTTGTGGTAAATAACAATTAAAAATACTGTTTAAAATATAGTTGAATTGTCGGAAATGTTTTTTTTTAATTCCAAATATTACTGATATCTCAAAATGGTTCGAAGTACATAAAGTAGAAAAGAAAACGCAAAAGTCTGTCGACCCTAGGATCTTTAATAAATTAAATTAATAGGTTGCAAGCGCTTTCGATCTGTAAGAAGGTCATCATCAGGCATATAAAGTGATTTAGAGTACACCAAAGATCTGTAATAATGTAATAATAATCTGTAATCTATATAAACTGTTTTACTAAATGTCTTACCGTTATCTGAAATTCATGGGTTTGATCAACAAAACTAAAAATAATTATCTTTACTGCAATTTTGTCACTTTTCTTTAAATCTTTCTTTCCTTCTTCCTTTCTAATTTATCAATTCTTTCTTTGACTAGGTGCCATGTATGGGTCATAATTTACTCACGTATATTTTTTAATATCATCTCTAGTTCATGAGTTATTATAACCATTGTAAGTTTTGTAAATTGTCACTCTGTATAAATAAGTTCTGTAGTTGTAATTGTAAGCGGACTTTTTAAACATCCCTCGTAAAAATTTTGCACGCCTATACAACAGAATGTCAATATTTACTATTATTATCTCACCCTGGTGAAAAAAATCAATCCCTTAACGGCAGAGGTCAGTGTTGCCAGACAGATCAAATTAAAATCACCAGGAAGAAGATAAGGTTATCTGCTTGGCATTTAAATTTATTAAGTAGGTATGTCCTTATTTATGAATATACATTTCATATTCTGTTTATAACTGCAGCTTCCATTTCTTATTGGTGTCCTTAATTAGAATACACTCAGCCAACAGCAACCTAAAAACGATATTGGCTGTGTGACTGACGGAAAGAGGCAAAATAACAAAAAAAACGAAGATGTTTTAGACCAAGATATTAGGCATTCCAAACAAATGAATTACCAGTGGGCAGGTTTGGTATATCTAAGGGTGGCGACATATGGTGTATTCTATCTACTTTACGTAAAATCATGAATAATGGATTACATTTAAATATTTTATGTCAAACACAATAAAAATAATATTTAAAAAACCCACCTATACATTTCTTCATAAATTGGCAGGCTTGGCAAGTACTACTTCGAATAAACATAGCGTCCAAGTTGCAAGACTATGTCGCTATCCCCTTAAATATACAAGAATTTCCCACTGGCACCTCTTGTTTGACAGGTCGTTGGAATGCCTAATTGTGAGACAAAATTAATTTTTGACAGTATAGAAAAAAGATAGTTTTCAAAAAATCAGCAGAATATGTCCGAATGACGAGTGAAGAAAGCATTTGACAAGACACTTATAGAAAGTTGTATTTAATAGGCTATTTTACAAATTAATAAAGTTTGACAGCTCAACATAAGAAAGACAAGCTTACATACTAAATTTTTACAGCATTAATGTACCATGCTTATCAGCTAATAGTCAAATACATTATATGATTATCGAGCATTAATCAACTAAAAGAACCTATAAGAAATTGTTACATTGTGAGTGATATAACAGAAATAAATACCAGGTAATTAATTTTGTTGTAAAATCGCCAGATCTGGTGATAAATCACGCGCTTTTACAACGCTGGCTGGCGTGTTACCTTGACGTTAATTAGTCCAAAATGAGTTTCTGGAAGATTTGTTTTCCGCAATTCTGTCGGTGATAAAGTATTTCCTAAAAAATTGACGCCATCAAAAAAGGATATATTTTTAATGGGTTTTCGAGAAAATATAAATGATTGACAGCATATTTATACTATCGATATGAAGCAAATTTATGAGCATATTTATAATTAAAAACATACATTTATTAACATGAAGTTATTACTTTCATTGGAAGTTTTATTTTTATAATAATAGTAATAATAATTAATAACATTATTATTAATGATAATAATAATAGTAGAGGAATGCCACCGGTTGATTTTTTATCACAAGTAAATAAAATAACATTATTATTGCACTATGAATCTAAGTCATTCGCAGTGGTGTCATCGGCATATCTTATAAAATTAGCATTATCATAAATATAAAATAAAAAGAGTGTAGGTTCCAGGATGGATCCTTGTGGAACACCCATAGAGAATATTTTATAAGTTGATTTTACTCAACATGTACTGTTTGTAGGCGTAATATATACATACTGTTTTCTGTCTTTTAAAAACAATTCAATTTAGTGGAAAACCTCACGATGGATTCCATACAGTTGTAATTTTGATAAAAGTTAATTATGTTATACACAGTCAAATGCCTGAGATTATGAGATTGCATACAACAAATTTATGTCGTGGAAACAAACAAAAAATGTATCCTCTTTTTCCGAAGACACTGTGCTTGTATATTTTATGGAAATTTCTAGTAAATACAAATCGTCTACTTTATGGACAAACTATTCCATGCTAAAAAGCATTGATAAATATCCGAGATTACGTGCTTTGTTGAAAAGACGATCCGAAAATTACGAACCTAAGAAATCTGAAGCTCTGACTGGTGAACAAATTCAGAGGTTTATAAAGGAAGCCCCAGATTTTAAATATCTTGGAACAAATCGAAAATCAAAATTCTTTAACTTAATCTACACATTTTTTTAAGATTGCTTTGATTATGGGGGTCATGGGTGCTTGCCGATCCTGTGAATTAAAGAATATGAAAATTGGGGATTTAAGATGTTTTGAGGGATGTTTTCAAGTAAACGTGCTACACACAAAAACCAAAGTCCCAAGGAATTTCACAATTGTGGATAATCTTTTCAAAATCGTTAAAAATCATATAGACCTCCGGCTCGAAAATGCACAACAAGATTTTTTCTCAATTTCCAAAAAGGAAAGTGTACAAAACAAGTGATAGGAATAAACAAGTTTAGCGCAATGGGAAAGCAAATTACTACGTTTTTACAATTACCAAACCCTGAAAGATATACTGGCCATTGCCTCAGGCGTTCATCTGCAACATTGGTTGCTAATTCTGGAGCTTCAATGACAACATTAAAACGTCATGGAGGCTGGAAATCCGCCTCCACAGCAGAAGGGTACATCGCCAATTCAAAAATAGAAACAGCTCAAGCAATTTTAAGTCAAATCAATAATGAAAATTGTGTTGGTCTTAATAATCCATCATCTTCTAACAGTGATCGTCAGGATTCTGTACTCATCAATAGCAAACACTAATTTTTCTTTAAAAAACAATAATCTCAATGATATTACCGTAGCTATTAATATTTCAAATTGTAATGTTACTATTAATTACATCAATTAATAACTTTAAACGAGTTCCTGTATAAATTGGCGTTTTATTTCACACGGTGGCTTAAATACTCCTCATTTGAAAGGTCTTTTAATTGTGAACAATCTTGTCAATTCTATTTATAACTTCAAAGAATTTTTTCTAAAAATCCCCTTTTCGTTTTCGGTGAGCCCCCGTATTCAGTTGTAGATAAAGTATAGTATTCAATTTGTGTATAATGGACCATACTACACTCGAATATTTTCAACACTCGTGTAATATGGTCAACATTATACACTTATTGAATAATATACTATTTTTTAAGATATCTTGTTAATTTTTTTACGTCATTGTTATTACGATTAATCCGAGAACTTCCCAATTCAACATGCTGTTCCGAAGTGCTAAACTCTATATTGCAAAAATTTTCAGCCGCGTGACAAATATTGTACAAAAATGATATTCCTATAGTCCACCTAGAAAGTACGCTCTCCTGGACTCCTTGCCCAAAAGTTAGTCCACCTACGATTTTCATCGTTCGCATTAATGATTGTTTAATAACCATGTCTGACCATCTGACCATGTGCCACACCAAAATTTGTCAAAACGTCTATTTCTGAAGCGCCCTCCATCTGTAAAAGTCCTGTATTCTGTAGGATTTATTTTTTTCTTTTAAACTGTACATATCCTGTAAATATAAATGACCACATTTAGCGTACAAAAAATGACCACTGACATGAAACTAGGGGAACATTTGCTGGATACTTTTAAGATAAAGGTCTCAGTTTCCACTTCTTTTGGTCTCAATAAATTGTTTCATAACTGATACCATGCGAAAGTAAGAAACCCATAATTTAGCAGTTGGACCACGTTACTAGATGATTTTCAAATTTTGAAGCAAATTCTTTGACGCATTCTTCTTGGTTTTCTCCAAGTATTACCGACTTGTCGAAACTACATAGAATTGCTTCTAGTCCTGCGTGTTGGTCTGGTGATAAATCAATTCCCTGCATGATCAATTTTGCAAGATGGACTAACACATGTGCTCTGCACGCACAAGAGTATGCATGACCGGCATCTTTCAATACGGCACGTGTTGAGACAACTATCTTCGTTCCACAGAATGCGGTTCTTATGTAATGTCTCTCTCGATTTAATTCGTTACGTTTTGAGTTTGCACATAAGAATCCCTGTTCAGATGTTTGCCCTTTTCTTCTCATTAACCCCTTGGTTAAAGACAGGGAGGGTTAACAGTGTAGGTTCTTTACTATTTCCTAAATTACCCGGCTAATTGATAGGTTACAATCAAATAAACAAATTCGTACTGAGAAGAGTTCTTTCAGGAATATATTTTAATTAGACAAAATATCTGTAGTTATGTTGGACAATATCAAGATTATCAAATGGTATAAAATTCAATTAGTATTCAATCGATTACCCAAGGTTAGTACTAACTGTGGTTTACAGTAATGAATACCGCATATAAATATTACTCAAATAATAAATTATAATTTGTTTACAGTATGTTTTTACTTCTCCACTTGATTCCTTTAATGGGTTTAATGGGTACCACCGACAGGATGCTTGAAAAACTAAACTAATCTTACTTGTTATAAAGAGGAACACTTCAGGTTTTCTAGATGGTTCTAAATTGAACTGGTAAGTAACTTTACCATCTTAATCTGATAGGCACTGATTCCGTGATTTCAGGTACTTTAGCAGCCTATGGAATGCATATATGTTATTTAACCGGGACCAGGAAGCGAGTAGAGGTAGCTGTATTCTAATAGCTACTCTTTAGCTATCTACTTAGCTCGAAGCAGCGGGAGATATAGGTTAGATTGCTAGGTAAGCAAAAGCTGAGGGAGCAGGTATTCTAAAAAGGCCTAAAATATAATTAGGTACAGTTAGCTTGGGTAAAAAAAGCATTTATACTAAATATTACTAATGCATTTATTTTAAACATGTATTTCTGTCTATAACTTACCACTGTTGGAGTTGGGCCTCATAAGTTTATGTTGAAATTATTTAGGAAAATATAATCCACAAAAGTGTGTATATATCTTCTTAGATATATAAGTAACTAATCCTAATAATAATTTATTCTTTTCAGACTAATTCAATCCGGAAAATTCGGAGTTGCACCACGTGCACGTCTCTAGGTTAGCCAGGGAAAGAAGCGGGAACAAGAGAGAGAAAACGAAAGAGAGAGAGATAAACACTCTAGAGAAATTATGGAAGAAAT
Organism: Psylliodes chrysocephalus; assembly: GCA_927349885.1. NCBI lineage: Eukaryota > Metazoa > Arthropoda > Insecta > Coleoptera > Chrysomelidae > Psylliodes > Psylliodes chrysocephalus. Next base: position 109,669,328 of record OV651813.1, on the reverse strand, counting down.
AAAGACCCATATCCTAGCAGTTAAGCAGCCACTTAAATGAAGGGCTTAGCAGCATTAAAGGCAGTACTGGTAAATGGTAAAAGAAGAATATTCAAGTGATCTGTGCCCTATACATTAAAGCTATTTATGTAAACATAACCATACTTAGAATGTTTTTATTATTAATAAATGACGTCTGAGGATTAAACTATTTTATTTATGTTTTAAATGAACTGCTAAGAAAATTAATTTGGATTATTCATCACATCTTGATAGTCGTAAGTACATTTGTTCTTTTAAAAATCGCGTCTTTTACTACAAATCGTTATTTTAATAAATCAAATCTTATTATGCAATAAACCCGTAACACAGATAACGTCTTTTCATGTGAATTCGGTGCAAAAATTGTACTTAAAAGCTCGGTTAATCCACTACCATTCATAATATACCTTATGGCTTCCATGAATGACATCAATAAATGAAAGGCACCTAATCGTATAACGACATTTCTGAATTTTGTTTCTATGCTACTTGAATACACAAATCGTTATGCTTTAAAATACAGTGGCTGATCAAAAGTGATGAAACATGTTCGCTGATTTAATGACTTTTCTCACAGGCTGTTGCTAAAACAGTAAAAATCGTGTCGGAGTTAGTCGGTGGTACAATAATAAAAGGCAAACATGGCAAACAAGCTATAAAAGGTTTCTAATATGAATGTCACTTCTTCCATAAATCCATGTCATCCAGGTATATTGGTGAAATCAGCCCATTTCCCGTAGAGCCACAGCAGATCTGAAGTTGACGACATCATTGTATTTGCTACTGAAGAAATAGCACAGATATCTATAATAGGAGTTCCCTGTAGACTGGAAAAGTTTATATTCTCATGGCTTCGTAGTGCAGTGCTACCAGAATTATCGACGTACTGAGCTGATGGCATTTTTGTAAGACGAGGAATATTCTGATCAGGAGTAATGGTACATGCGGGCATGAAAAGTGTTTCTGCCATCCAGGGTTTGAGTATTAAAGTCCGCATCAAAGACGAAACTTTAAAAAGTGTTGCTATCGTGTACGAGAAACAAAATCCTAATGAAGATAAGGTGTCAATCAGCTTACGAGATCCGTATGACTTTGTCTATGCCTTGGAAAAGTTATCGGATGGAAGATAATGTTGTTTCATATACGTGGGATCAAATGTCCTCTCATATGATTGACGCAGTTGTTTCTACAATGCACTGACGTTTTTCTTGTTCATTTGATTTCATTATACCAAGCATTTGTTAATATCTTGTAACCAGTATTTCGAAAGCAAACGACAGGAGATTTGTTGGCAGTGGAAGCAATCAAAATATTGTCACTATGTTTCCACAGGAGCTGTGCTTTTACAGTTTTTATGTGGGGCCAAAAATTGCCTTCAATATTGTCCATTAAGTCATCGAGAGAAAACTGACATTCGTTCGAATTTCTTTCAAGATGCGAATAAATATACTGCATGCAGCATCAACGTCTTCTGCATTCCGTCCTCTTTTTCGCCTTTTACTACCAAAGGGGTATGATATAATTTTTTTCTAAACGCATAACAGTGGCTTGGCTCCATTCATCTCCACGAAGTTGAGCACGTTCTAAAACAGTATCGTTCATAGTTAATGTACGCACGTTATATACGATATTACGATCCCGTAAACGAGTCTGTTTTTGTTTCGCTAATAACTCTGCTGTAATCTCATCTCCACATAAATAACAATGGTCTCCAAATGAAAATGTTACCTCCACAGATCTCCGGTGTACAGTTGAAGAAGTGGCTCAAAGAATAAAATTCGTATTGCTTAACACGAAAACTGTTGGTTTTATAAAAAAAATTATTGGGACCAATTTGGTGGAGAAAATTATGACCATGCAAAACCAACGAGTAACGAGATATCTTGAAAAATTTATAATTTATTGCAATATGGCGGCGAAAGTGGCAAAGATACGGGATGGCAAAATAAAAATTCGGAGAAAGCAGCTGAAAATACGTAGAATCACAAAAAATATATAAAAATTTCCTCAAATTTTTCCAGGTAAATTGACGTAGTTACTGGACTATAACCCATTGACGTTATATACTGTGGACGCGCCTATACCAGATTGCGACACACAGCTATTTGCATCCAACATTAGAAAGAGAGGCCTGCGAGAGAGAGGGAGTTAGTCCGGGTAGAACGCCACGCGTTTAAATGAAATTTAGATATAATTTTTTACAAACGGGCATGTATTTCGAGTATTTAATTTAATTTGCTTTTGGGGTCTTTAAGAACTAATAAGGAATGTATTATAAATATATTTGCCTTAGATTAACATTAAAATTAGGTATTTAAAAAAGTATTAAGTATGATTTTATCCGTTTTTACTGTACCTAATGGGTGGGTAAATAATAAAAACACTGTCTCTGTATAAAAATTATTATCTAATTATTGTAAAAACTAATTTAACAAAAATGAAATAAAATAAAAATAATAACATTTAATTATTAGGCACTATTGGTGACTATATGTAATTGTCTTTGTGAGATGTTGCCTAGTTCTTGTGCTAGGTTCATTCTTAGTAGAATTAATGTAATGTAGTCTTATTGTAAAATAGGTTTTTAAAATAAGTTTAATTAACTGCAAAAAATGGCTCTGTAAGCGATCTTGCTCTTTAAAATGATTTTCTAAACTAACAAATAACGTATTATTATTAATTCTCCTTATTGATAAGGATATCAACCTTATCATAATATTTTGTGATGAAAAGTTTGTTTCTGATTTAATTAAACCCTCAGCGATCCAGAGTTGGGTCGAATACTGAAATCCGGTATTCGAATACGAATCCTGAATACTGTATTCTAAATTGTATTCGAATAATCAATATTCGAATACAAAGAAAAAAAAGTATTTGAATACCGCTGTATTCGAATACTTGGATTCATTTACATATGAATACTTTATGAATATTCCAACTACAAATAACATATGCGCACATAAAGCTTGATTATTATTTTGTAGTTAATTTATAAAAATATAAAAAGAATTAAAAATCTATGTTAAATAAAACTAGAATCATCATTTTTTGATACACAGTGTCACAGTGAGGTTAAATAAAATAACTGTTTAATAAAATACATTTGTTAATTTTTATTTCTTAAAGTTTTATTAAAAAATTATAAATAAAACGATAAAATAATGAAAAAGTTAAAATAAAATTCTTTGGTACACCGTCAGATAAAAACACAAACTTATTGTTTGATAAAAAATAAACAATTCGCATTACCTATAACCTATACCCTACAACCACTTACTTACGCCTCTTACCATAACTCCATAACGGTGCAATTTTCGAAAACTAATTTTAAAAGATGGCTTTTTTTGAATATACATAAAAAAGGACCCTTACAAAATTTTTTAAAATTGCACCGTTATGAAGTTATGGTCCGAGGCGTATCTCGTGGGACACCCTGTATAATAAATAAAACTTAAAATACATTCATTGGAGATTGGAACACAGTAAGGTAACACAATAGAATTGCTTAGCAAAAGAAGCTATCCTTGAAAAATAATCTTGTTCTTGAATACCGGGATTCGAATACCGGGATTCGAATACAAAGTGGGTATTCGAATACTAGGATTCAAAAATGGTATTCTGAATCCAAAATACCGAGTACTGACTAAAAAAGTATTCAGTCGAATACCGAATACAGAAAACACAAATGTATTCGAATAGTATTCGAATACCAGCCAAATGTATTTTGAATAAGATTCAGAATACCGGGTATTCGAATAATACCCAACTCTGCAGCGATCAGACACACTGTAACTACGTCCCTTGATGGTTTACAGAGAGCGCCTCGATTTTTTTTATTTAATAATAAAGAAAGAGAGTTTTGAGATGTTAAGACACTGGCGCATTCATTGCAGCTTAATATTTTTATTAATTTTCTGCTAACAGAACCTGCAATATATCCGACAACATCACACATGTATGAACAATTTAAAACATTATTGTAGTTATAAATGAAAGCGTCCTCTTCCACATCTGAAAATTCTTCATATTCATGCAAAAGGTCCATAGTTACACTTTCAGATTGATTTTTAGCTGTGACATTTAAAATTGAGGTGTTATCTTGTGCCAGGCAATTAGCACTATCAGAAGAGGCTATTTCGCTGTGAACTATTTGTCTTTTGTAGGCATTTTCAAAGTGATATGCTGTCGGGTTGTTTGAAAAGCCATTCCTACTACGTATGGCAGAGAAATACATCTCGAGATGGTCCTGACTTAATTTATATGTTAGAAGAAATTTTAATTTCACTCCTTTCTCCCTTTTAGCCGTACAATTTATTGCCGAACAGGATTCGACCATTATAATAAATAATCTATACACTATTTAAAACAGATAACTTAGGTCCCTTTTTGAAAAAAACTCTTTAAATTGAATTAAACCTTCTTAAAACAGTTGAAGACTTGCCTAAATGCATTTAAACGCACGAGTGAATATACAACCAAACATCAAATGTGTCCCGGTGTGGCTCCAGGGTTGCCAACTTTTCAAATTCCAATTACCGTACCGCGCAATTTGAATTACCGTACAAGGCCTCCCAGTACCGTACACCTTTTATTTTGTACAAAAACTATATTTAATATTTTTTTAATCAACCTCAAGTCCAGGCCTGCACAACTCAAATTTTCAAACTGCCAGTTTGAGAAACCGTAAGTGAACGAGGGCCAAGTGAAGTCTGAGCATATAGTGGTCTGTTCAGATTCTGAAAAAAAAGTTCCTCGCGTTATAATTCTACCCAAAAAAAAGGTCGTCAGCTTATGATGTATAATTCCTGCTTCTAAAAAAAGTCATCGGCTTTAATGCAAAAGTTTGTTACTGAACAACGCATAGTTCGACGTAGGCGGGCCAAACTGGTCAACAGCCAACGGTGAACGGTGGAATCGGCCCTTACACAACTCAAAGTCTTTGCTAATTCTGTTCAAAATACCGTACGTTTACCGTACTTTTTATGTAAATACTGTACTTTTATGTACGGTATTGACTTTGGACCGTACACCGTACATTAATCGAAATTACCGTACAAGTACGGTAATTACCGTACGATTGGCAACCCTGTGTGGCTCTATCCTCTGCTGCCCGTCTCTCTTGCACTGCTCTGGCATCAATGCCATACGGTACGGGCGGGTCCACAGTATGTAACGTCAATGCTATAACCGCATTTTAGTGACTGAGGAAAAGCACTTGTAGATAAAGATAAATTAACAAGAAATGTTAGAGGTGGATACAAAATACCTCCTGATTAGGAGGCCCTGGTAACGCTAACTTCTCAGTGAAGATAGACACTACGAATCAGGAAAATGCCAAAAGAATTTTTTTTATAAAAAAAAAACAACTAGATCACTGTAAAATCTTATATACATTGAGACAAACAAGACGGATACTGTTTTGCAATTGCTAATATAGTCGTTCTTATTTTTGTTCAAATATTTTCCATTTTAATGGATTTTTGTTTATTATTTAATCCCCCATAAAACAATAAATGTTTTAATATTTGTGAATTTATAATAGGAAAAATACCGATAATAACAAACATACTGCTTGTTACTTATATACTTATTGTAACTGTAATGAAATAGTATAACTATAAAGAAATATTGTAATTGTAAAAAATATTGTAACTGTAAGGAAATGAAGGAAATATAACTGTAAGACAATATAAAACTAATACTCTTTTTAATTCACCCCCTTACAGGTGAATTTTAACCCCTGAAGCAATTGAGCTTGTTTGGGGAAGGGGCGGTATTATTATTTGCCGTGGCGCTCCGACGCTACTTAAAGATGGTGCTATTTGACTTACAGGTGATGAAAACCCGGAAAATCTATCCCACCATCATAACGATAACCATTAAACGAACGTTTATTATTTTGGTCATTATTTTACCTACTTTTTACCTTAGTAATTAATATAATTATCAGTAATAAACAAAAAGCAAACAAATCTAATAAAATTATCACAAAAAGATACCTTGTAAATCGTACAAAACTGACACTTTTATCATGTTGCCATAATTCGCAAACAACTTAATAATCATCATCTTTTCTTACGCTCGGTGTTAAATACTTTTTATTAGGTACTAGACAGCTAATAAACGAGTCACCTGCTTTTTCGTCAAAAATAAATTTCGACCGAAACCCAACGATTGTGCCTTTGTTGTGGTGGCCGTCCGACAATTAAAAACAAATAATATAAACGATATACCTAGAGAGAATTTTGGAAATGAGCAGTGTGATTGTTCAAAAATATTTGTAAAGATATTAATCGTTTATACCTAAGATACCTATGCAGATAAGTGTTTTCGAGGTTAGTCGTAAAGTCGGTGTGACTGACAGTGACGGCGGTTAACTTATATGTGTGTGGTTTGTTGGTTCAATTTTTCCGATTTTCCTTTTCATCAAGATGGATTCGATTTTTACCAGTAAGTAGTTTCATATTAATTTATTATAAAACTAGTTTTAGAAATAGTATAGAAAATTAATTATATAGGATAGATAACTACATTCAAATTGAAACCACAATAAGGCGATTTAAATTCATTTTCCCGCATCTTCTTAGTAGGTTGTTTGTTTACATTGCGTTAATGTTGGTCTTTTATATAGTTTTATTTTGGTCTAAAACTATTAATTATGAATTCAACATGATTTATTTTTAAAAAGATTGAAAGAACACAAAACCAAAAACTAAGAGATCGCCACACCAGAAATGGTCGATAAAATCCATGATAAGATGATGACAAGTGGAACATTAAACACATTTATCAAATATTTTCAAAACTCTCTTAAAAACAGAGCTCTCGAATGCATTTAACACTGTCACTTACCTTTTAATACCTTACTCAGATTAGTTGAAAGCTATTTTGGGATTCGCAGATGACATTTCAGTATTTTATGAAGCAAGTCATGTTAGAACTAAAATAAAAATCTGATGTGTCCAACACATGACTTTCCTATCTAGTTATTATAGGCTTTTCCGGTTATTTTGTACAACCTATTGCAGCATCTCTATAAATCTTTAGAGGATAAACTAAATATATACATTGTCCACATACATCTACCTCGAAACATTTTTCTATAGATATTCATTGAAAACGAAAATACAGAAAAATTTAAATTTAGCACTTTTCCATTACGGTCCATTTTAGAAAAATCATGTATAAACAAAAATTATAGAAATCGATATCGCAAACAATTTTTAGTTCAACAATTTTCATAAAAATCAGAATTTTGCACATTTTGTCAAATTTCTCGAATACGGACCATTTCAGGAAATTTTGACATAAAGCAAAAATTATAGATAATAATATTAGAAGTAACTTTTATTTGAACAATTTTCTTCTCCAAACATAAATAACAGATATATTCCATAAAATATAAAAACGGCCTCCCATAAAGTACCCCCCCCAGATGTTCCGACTTTGTCCAAAATCTAATCATTTCACGCCAGGCCGAAATAAACCTTAAGTTTAAAATTTAATGTTTTTTCCTTTATCCTTTTTTGAGTTTTCTTCAAATTTCGAAATTTGCACATTTTCTCAAATATCTCGAATACGGTCCATTTTAGAGAAATTATGTATAGGACAAAAATTATAGAGAATTATATTATAAACAACTTTTATTTGAACAATTTTTATAAAAAATTATGTTTTTTACATTTTGTCAAATTTCTCGAATACGGACCATTTTAGGAAAATTTTGCATAAAACAAAAATTATAGATAATTATATTAAAAGTAACTTTTACTTGAAGAATTTTCTTCTCCAAACGTAAATAACAGATATATTCCATAAAATATAAAAATGACCACCTATAAAGTACCCCCCAGATGTTCCGACTCTGTCCAAAATCTAATCAGCTCATTGGACGCTGAAACAAAGCTTAAGTTTAAAATTTGGTGTTTTTTTGTGTATCGGTTCATGAGTTATGCGTTATACAGACACACACACAGACACACACACAGACAGACAGACAGACATCATCGCGAAAATAGTCAAAACGGATTCAGGGGACCTCAAAACGTAAAAATCCGTCGAAAACTCGAGGTCGAAAAAAATCATGATTCCTATACTTTCCTTATATCTGTATACAGATAGGAAAGTAAAAAGTTAAACAAAACCTCCCAAATATGGACATCTAGTTTGACAATAAATTACTGACATTAAATGTAGGTAAAACCTATTGTTTACCATTTAGCGATAATATTTTATAAGGGTTTTATGAAGATGGTAAATATTTTAACCATAGGTTCAGGACTTCAAATTATAAATATTTTGCCAAATAACAATGGGTCAAATGTCATCTACTTCTGAGATAAAGTTAAAATGTAGTTTTTTTAATATTTTCGTTATTACTTATCTTATTGACTTGAAATTTTGTATGATTATATATATATATATAGGGAAGTTTAAACCCTATATAGAGGTCCCCAGAGGATCACAAATAACCCATATAGTATGAATCTTGCGACCTTTATAACCAAGTTACAGGGTGTTTTTTTAGTTTGGCCTATTTCTTTTCTTCCGCGCTCCAAAACTTTTGAATCACTCAGTATTTTGTTTGATATTTGGCATAGATAATCTACACCTATAGGACAATTTCAAATTTCAAAATCCAGGTCTGGCTTAACAAAATTTATTAAAATTTGACCCACCCTAAAACAACGCCCTAAATATCAAATTTTTAAGAATTTTATTGGAAAGAGCATAAAAAACTAAATACAATCGTGACTTTTTATTTTTTATTCTATAAACGTTAACGTAAAATGTAATAGCTTGTTCATATTTAAAAAGAATTAAAAAAAAATATTAAAAATGAAAAAATGGAGTTAATAACCAATATTGTTTAAAATAATTGATTTTTCTTTGCCTTTTTTTTTATCAATGTTTCGATGTGTATTTTTTAAAGAACCACTTACTTTTCTTATGCAAAAGGAAGTACCGTCAAAATGTCTGAATTTTTGATACGTTAAAGAACTTGATGTCCCCATCAAAAGTGTCCATGGCCCCAATCCTATCCTATGACTAGATTTTCAGATACAGGGCGTTGAAGTTAGAAATAACTAATTCTTTATAACGAACATCAAAAATAACCCTTAAATATTTTTAAAAGTTATTCACTCATTCTGTATAGTCAATATAGGTACATACTTAAATACTATAATTAAAATATTGTCACTTTCTATAAATACTGTTGCCTAATTACCTATTTTTTAATACTTCTATATTAATTATACTGAAGCTGAAGTAATAAAAATATATAATAAAAAAAATAATCTTTTCACTTGTTTTATAAATCAATATGCTTTAATTAAAATCAAAAAAATTCATTTTTTAATAATGATATCTATAAGAATTGATACTGTCAATGTACGCAAAAATCGCCCTTTATTACACATTTTAGTTGGCGCTGTCGTCATCAACGGACCGAATAAATTACCATTAATATTTCAGGTAGGCAATAACAAACTAGAAACTAAAAACATTTAATGGATCCTCAGTATTACGATAGCATTGTGAGGCCAGGAAGTAGTTTTATTTATTATTTGATAATTGTCAATTATTATAAGCTGATTTTACAAAATGTTTTAACTTCTTGCCCCTCATTTTTTTAATATATTTATACATGTGATTATTTTAATAAATTGACTGTGTTATAAAAGCAATAAAATTTAATTTATAAAAATTTCTTTGTTAAGTATAGTAATTATATTAAAAAATTAAAAATAATGAAAAGTTTTAGTAAAATCTAAAACAAATATTGCAAGTTGGATCAAATCGATAGTCGGTGCTATTAAGGACCGAATTTAAATCTAAGCGAAACTCAGGATAATCTAGATTTCTAATATTTACATAAAAGTGCGGTCCTCTGGATTTATGGGACATATTTTCTGTACCGAAAGCTAATTAAAGTGCCCTTTGAGCACGCTTCTGAAATTACTGTATTAACTGTAACATGTCTTAAAGATATTAATAAAAAAAAATTAATAAAAAACACCCTGTACATCAAAAAGGACATAAATTTAGGCCATTAAAATCCTGACAATATAAACTGCACCACCCTGTATACAAGATAGTGTAGAAAATATAAGGTCATGACACTACTTATGGCCACTACACTACTTATGGCCAATTCTTCCTTTAAGATCTAAAAATAAAGGTTTAGCAACAATGTAAACAAAAGTAAATACATGTAAATTAAAATATAAGCATGCCCTTAAATTATTATATAAAAACTTAAAAATTAGTGGCCATAAGTTAAGAAGTAGTGGCGGACTGATGGTTAAAAGTAAAGAATTTTTTCCACTTTTATAAAAAAAAAAGTAAAATAGATACATATATTGTTGAAAAATACATACTTCAACCTATCAAATAGTATTTTTATTTATTTTTTTCTGTTGCAATATTATTGAAAAATATGCCCCACAAAAGCATTTTCGCCTTAAGGTGGCCATATGTAGTGCCATGACCCTAATGACGTTCGTTTTGTTCGAGAACAATTGCCAGATAATAACATTTGTCAGACACTAACTGACAATTGTTAGATACTAAGTGACAATTGTTAGCTAACTAACAATAATTGTCAGATACTAACTGATAATGGTCAGATACCAATTGACAATTGTCAGATATTAACTGACAATTGTTAAATACTAACTGACATTTGTCAGATAATAATTACAACTTGTTGGCCCCACAACGCTTTCTCGCTTTCGTACAGTATGAAGTAGTCAGTGAGCAGATAAATTCTCCACTTCTGAACTTTCTTCTCAATTTTATGTTTATTGTGAGTTTTCTTCTATGAAATCTATTCAGTTCTAGCTGGTAGATACATGATGAAGTATAAATGTCATAATATATCTATTTATTGCTACACATTCATATAAGAAATAGTCCTTTCATGTTATTGGTTGTTCAAATATTTAACATAAATCGAGTAGCTATCATCCGATTTTGTTATTTTTACGAAACAATTGTTAATATTTGTATAGTTCTTTTCTCGATTTTTCAAAGGCTTCTCTATAACAATATAATTTGAATATAGGGTGATAAAATATTCGTAATTTTTTAATCATCGGCATTTGTTTTTATATTGTCATTATGTAAAGGCATGCAACTCGTTTTGTCAAGTATTTAACGATTATAACGCCATCAATACTTGAACTTAAAAATATGGATAATCTTTAACATCCTGTAACTCCGTAATGAAATAAATTATGACCTTGTATGTGGACTTATAATGAACAACTCGCAACTTTCTATTCTTTGTCAACAATTCCAACATTTCTTATTGATTTCTTCACCTTACATAATGAACTGTGATCACTCTGTAAGTACGAAATTTTTTTTCTGTCTCCAAATAGTACAAGGCAGTACATTCCTAATCAAGCACAGTGTGTCAGAATATTTCATAAACGTTATTTCTCTTGAACATATCCATGTTAGTATATTATTTATTGTTTAAAATTCATATAATAGGTACATATTATATATTATATTTGGAAAACTAGACATAGGATTTAATTGTATCAATAAGAATTTCGAATAAGTACATCGAGAACTATAAAATAGATTTGTCCACGACAGATGAGCAGGCGCATTTTAATGTCAGGTAACGTACTATTCTATTCCTCTCTATTCAATAGCATTATGTTTCAATACCGTTCTCTGGAAGTCAGAATTGGAACGTTAACATATTGTACCTATATTATTTGTAAACATAACATTATTTATTTTATGATACTGTCGTGCAATCGCCTAAAGCCGACACTGTTATTTATTTACCTAACCGCGCTATGTTGTCTGGCCCGCTGGCGAGATCGAGTCGAATGTTTTCTCTCGTAGTCCGACTCGTGGATAAAGAATTTGCGAATTACTTCTAGATTAGCATGAAGCTTCCGGACAGGGTTAGAATTTTTTCTAGACTGATACATTTTTATATAAATAGCGCGACTTTGTCGATAGAAGTTTGAGTTTCAATATAAATGTTGTAAAGATAAATTTTAACATAAATAAATTAGAAGTACTAAATATAATAGATAAATTAATTAGTAATAGTGTAAATAAATAAACTTTTTTTTAAATTAAACCATCGTATCAATATTATATTCATTTTATATATTATATTTTTGCTCCTTCCTTTTTATATTTATTGTCAAAACAGGTGCATTATTGATGCTGTGGTTATTAGTATTACTTTGTAATTTGTATTATTACATCAATAAATATTATTATATTGCATCAATATTTGGGAATGAACATTCTTGTTTGCCAGGTGGGTGCCGCATTTGCTTCTGCCTCGTGCGACAATATAGGGTGTCCATCTATAAATTGACACATTTTAACAACTTATAACTCGAAAACGGAAAAAGATATCGAGATGTAGTTTTAACTAGACCTTTTACATTTACTTCAAGTTTTTCTTGACATTGTTGTCACATGTAATTTTTTTCTGGAAAGTGCCGAATAAAAAACGAACTTTTTGAATCAAAATTGTGAGCTTATTTTAAATAGAACACCCTATAATTTTTAACATCCTCGGAAAGACCATTTCTTTCCATTTCCAAAAATGTATTCTTTGTAAGCATTTATTCAATTTTCTTGGGAAAAATTTACTTTTTTATGAAACCATGTCGATAACTTCTAAACGTAAAGTATCACAATTTAAAAGCCTTTAACTCGATAATGTGACAATTTATTGATAAGAGGTTTTGACTAAAATTCTGGGAAATGTTTAATTTTTTTATAAAATGGTTGTAAAGTCTCAAATGTCTAAAATTTTCGTAAAATATTACTTTTATCAATTCAGATTAAGGGCTTATGATGAATAAAATTCTTCGTATTTGTAACGTTTATTTGCAAGCCTTTATCCATAAATCATCATTTAAAGGAATGTCTTAAGCGTTTTCAATATGTACCTATATCTGTTTTTTTTTGTCTATTTAATATTCCTCTTTTTGTAAATTAACTTACTCAGCTTTGGATAGAATATGAACGAGTCAATAAATGATACTACTAATTTATCAAGGGTGCTATGTAAAACAAATCGAGTTGACAGAAGTCTATATTTGTATTGATTAGTCCAAGAGAAAGCAGGTATTAAAAAATGTTTACCAAAAGTGAAAAAGCCCGGTGCGTTTTACTTTATATTGAAAGTAGATCAATTACACATACACAAAAAAGATTTAGAAATATGTTTGAATAAAAATTCGCCAACCAGAAATTCTATTTTAAACTGGGTACGTCAGTTTAAAGAAACGGGAACATTACTTAGAAAAAAAGACAAATTGAAAACGCTCAAGATATTATTTTAAATGATGTTATACAGATAAGGTAAATTTTAGCAAGAAACAATAATAAAATATCTATTAGAAAAATTGCCCAATCCATACATATGTTAAAGAGTAAGGTGCATAAAATGTTAAAAGTAATTAAGTTTAAAGCATATAAGGTTCAGACTTTTCATAAAATTGAAAATCATGCATTTGAAAAGAGAGTTTTTATGTGTGAGACGTTATTAGATTTATTTAGACATCAACCAAATGTAAATCTAATAATGTCAGATGAAGCAACGTTTCATTTAAGTGGACGCGTAAACAAACACAATTGTAGGATTTGGAGTGACGAAAATCCTAGAGCTTTCAACGAGTTTGAAAGAGATGCTCCCA
>OV651813.1:109638116-109655116 GCA_927349885.1 Psylliodes chrysocephalus | reverse complement strand
TTAGGCAACAGTATTTATAGAAAGTGTATGAAAAGTTTAAGGTTAATGTCAATTCAAAATTTATTCCCAAAAAAATAGTTATCATCCTGTAAGTGACAATATTTTAATTAGAGTATTTAAGTATGTACCTATATTGACTATACAGAATGAGTGAATAACTTTTAAAAATATTTAAGGGTTATTTTTGGTGTTATAAAGAATTAGTTATTTCTAACTTCAACGCCCTGTATCTGAAAATCTAGTCATAGGATAGGATTGGAGCCATGGACACTTTTTATGGGGACATCAAGTTCTTTAACATATTAAAAATTCAGACATTTTGACGGTACTTCCTTTTGCATAAGAAAAGTGAGTGGTTCTTTAACAAAATACACATCGAAACATTGATAAAAAAAAAGGCAAAGAAAAATCAATTATTTTAAACAATATTGGTTATTAACTCCATTTTTTCATTTTTAATATTTTTTTTTAATTCTTTTTAAATATGAACAAGCTATTACATTTTACGTTAACGTTTATAGAATAAAAAATAAAAAGTCACGATTGTATTTAGTTTTTTATGCTCTTTCCAATAAAATTCTTAAAAATTTGATGTTTAGGGCGTTGTTTTAGGGTGGGTCAAATTTTAATAAATTTTGTTAAGCCAGACCTGGATTTTGAAATTTGAAATTGTCCTATAGGTGTAGATTATCTATGCCAAATATCAAACAAAATACTGAGTGATTCAAAAGTTTTGGAGCGCGGAAGAAAAGAAATAAGCCAAACTAAAAAAAACACCCTGTAACTTGGTTATAAAGGTCGCAAGATTCATACTATATGGGTTATTTGTGATCCCCTGGGGACCTCTATATAGGGTTAAAACTTCCCTTTCATAATGAAACACCCTGTATAATCATACCAAATTTCAAGTCAATAAGATAAGTAATAACGAAAATATTAAAAAAAAATACATTTTAACTTTTACACCCTGTATCTCAGAAGTAGATGACATTTGACTCAGTGTTATTTGGCAAAATATTCATAATTTGAAGTCCTGAACCTATGGTTAAAATATTTACCATCTTCATAAAACCCGTATAAAATATTATCGCTAAATGGTAAACAATAGGTTTTACCTGCATTTAATGTCAGTAATTTACTGTCAAACTAGATGTCCATATTTGGGAGGTTTTGTTTAACTTTTTACTTTCCTATCTGTATACAGATATAAGGAAAGTATAGGAATCATGATTTTTTTCGACCTCGAGTTTTCGACGGATTTTTACGTTTTGAGGTCCCCTGAATCCGTTTTGACTATTTTCGCGATGATGTCTGTCTGTCTGTGTGTGTGTCTGTGTGTGTGTGTGTGTGTGTGTGTGTGTGTGTGTGTGTCTGTATAACGCATAACTCATGAACCGATACACAAAAAAACACCAAATTTTAAACTTAAGCTTTGTTTCAGCGTCCAATGAGCTGATTAGATTTTGGGCAGAGTCGGAACATCTGGGGGGTACTTTATAGGTGGTCATTTTTATATTTTATGGAATATATCTGTTATTTACGTTTGGAGAAGAAAATTCTTCAAATAAAAGTTACTTCTAATATAATTATCTATAATTTTTGTTTTATGCAAAATTTTCCTAAAATGGTCCGTATTCGAGAAATTTGACTAAATGTAAAAACATAATTTTTTATAAAAATTGTTTAAATAAAAGTTGTTTATAATATAATTCTCTATAATTTTTGTCCTATACATAATTTCTCTAAAATGGACCGTATTCGAGATATTTGAGAAAATGTGTAAATTTCGAAATTTGAAGAAAACTCAAAAAAGGATAAAGGAAAAAACATTAAATTTTAAACTTAAGGTTTATTTCGGCCTGACGTGAAATGATTAGATTTTGGACAAAGTCGGAACATCTGGGGGGGGGTACTTTATGGGAGGCCGTTTTTATATTTTATGGAATATATCTGTTATTTATGTTTGGAGAAGAAAATTGTTCAAATAAAAGTTACTTCTAATATTATTATCTATAATTTTTGCTTTATGTCAAAATTTCCTGAAATGGTCCGTATTCGAGAAATTTGACAAAATGTGCAAAATTCTGATTTTTATGAAAATTGTTGAACTAAAAATTGTTTGCGATATCGATTTCTATAATTTTTGTTTATACATGATTTTTCTAAAATGGACCGTAATGGAAAAGTGCTAAATTTAAATTTTTCTGTATTTTCGTTTTCAATGAATATCTATAGAAAAATGTTTCGAGGTAGATGTATGTGGACAATGTATATATTTAGTTTATCCTCTAAAGATTTATAGAGATGCTGCAATAGGTTGTACAAAATAACCGGAAAAGCCTATAATAACTAGATAGGAAAGTCATGTGTTGGACACATCAGATTTTTATTTTAGTTCTAACATGACTTGCTTCATAAAATACTGAAATGTCATCTGCGAATCCCAAAATAGCTTTCAACTAATCTGAGTAAGGTATTAAAAAGTAAGTGACAGTGTTAAATGCATTCGAGAGCTCTGTTTTTAAGAGAGTTTTGAAAATATTTGATAAATGTGTTTAATGTTCCACTTGTCATCATCTTATGGATTTTATCGACCATTTCTGGTGTGGCGATCTCTTAGTTTTTGGTTTTGTGTTCTTTCAATCTTTTTAAAAATAAATCATGTTGAATTCATAATTAATAGTTTTAGATCAAAATAAAACTATATAAAAGACCAACATTAACGCAATGTAAACAAACAACCTACTAAGAAGATGCGGGAAAATGAATTTAAATCGCCTTATTGTGGTTTCAATTTGAATGTAGTTATCTATCCTATATAATTAATTTTCTATACTATTTCTAAAACTAGTTTTATAATAAATTAATATGAAACTACTTACTGGTAAAAATCGAATCCATCTTGATGAAAAGGAAAATCGGAAAAATTGAACCAACAAACCACACACATATAAGTTAACCGCCGTCACTGTCAGTCACACCGACTTTACGACTAACCTCGAAAACACTTATCTGCATAGGTATCTTAGGTATAAACGATTAATATCTTTACAAATATTTTTGAACAATCACACTGCTCATTTCCAAAATTCTCTCTAGGTATATCGTTTATATTATTTGTTTTTAATTGTCGGACGGCCACCACAACAAAGGCACAATCGTTGGGTTTCGGTCGAAATTTATTTTTGACGAAAAAGCAGGTGACTCGTTTATTAGCTGTCTAGTACCTAATAAAAAGTATTTAACACCGAGCGTAAGAAAAGATGATGATTATTAAGTTGTTTGCGAATTATGGCAACATGATAAAAGTGTCAGTTTTGTACGATTTACAAGGTATCTTTTTGTGATAATTTTATTAGATTTGTTTGCTTTTTGTTTATTACTGATAATTATATTAATTACTAAGGTAAAAAGTAGGTAAAATAATGACCAAAATAATAAACGTTCGTTTAATGGTTATCGTTATGATGGTGGGATAGATTTTCCGGGTTTTCATCACCTGTAAGTCAAATAGCACCATCTTTAAGTAGCGTCGGAGCGCCACGGCAAATAATAATACCGCCCCTTCCCCAAACAAGCTCAATTGCTTCAGGGGTTAAAATTCACCTGTAAGGGGGTGAATTAAAAAGAGTATTAGTTTTATATTGTCTTACAATTATAACATTTCCTTACAGTCACATTTCTTTACAGTTATAATATTTCCTTAATTTCCTTACAGTTACAATATTTCTTCATAGTTATACTATTTCATTACAGTTACAATAAGTATATAAGTAACAAGCAGTATGTTTGTTATTATCGGTATTTTTCCTATTATAAATTCACAAATATTAAAACATTTATCGTTTTATGGGGGATTAAATAATAAACAAAAATCCATTAAAATGGAAAATATTTGAACAAAAATAAGAACGACTATATTAGCAATTGCAAAACAGTATCCGTTTTGTTTGTCTGAATGTATATAAGATTTTACAGTGATCTAGTTGTTTTTAAAAAAAAAAAAAATTCTTTTGGCATTTTCCTGATTCGTAGTGTCTATCTTCACTGAGAAGTTACCGGGGCGTTACCAGGGCCTCCTAATCAGGAGGTATTTTGTATCCACCTCTAACATTTCTTGTTAATTTATCTTTATCTACAAGTGCTTTTCCTCAGTCACTAAAATGCGGTTATAGTCCAGTAACTACGTCAATTTACCTGGAAAAATTTGAGGAAATTTTTATATAATTTTTGTGATTCTACGTATTTTCAGCTGCTTTCTCCGAATTTTTATTTTGCCATCCCGTGTCTTTGCCGCTTTCGCCGCCATATTGCAATAAATTATAAATTTTTCAAGATATCTCGTTACTCGTTGGTTTTGCAGTAAAAATTGTCATAATTTTCTCCACCAAATTGGTCCCAATCATTTTTTTTATAAAACCAACAGTTTTCGTGTTGAGCAATACGAATTTTATTCTTTGAGCCACTTCTTCAACTGTACACCGGAGATCTGTGGAGGTAACATTTTCATTTGGAGACCATTGTTATTTATGTGGAGATGAGATTACAGCAGAGTTATTAGCGAAACAAAATCAGACTCGTTTACGGGATCGTAATAGCATATATAACGTGCGTACATTAACTATGAACGATACTGTTTTAAAACGTGCTCAACTTCGTGGAGATGAATGGAGCCAAGCCACTGTTATTCGTTTAGAAAAAAATTATATCATACCCCTTTGGTAGTAAAACGCGAAAAAGAGGACGGAATGCAGAAGACGTTGATGCTGCATGCAGTATATTTATTCGCATCTTGAAAGAAATTCGAACGAATGTCAGTTTTCTCTCGATGACTTAATGAAAAATATTGAAGGCAATTTTCGGCTCCTGTGGAAACATAGTGACAATATTTTGATTGCTTCCACTGCCAACAAATCTCCTGTCGTTTGCTTTCGAAATACTGGTTACAAGATATTAACAAATGCTTGGTATAATGAAAACAAATGATCAAGAAGAACGTCAGTGCATTGTAGAAACAACTGCGTCAATCATATGAGAGGACATTTGATCCCACGTATATGAAACAACATTATCTTCCATCCGATAACTTTTCCAAGGCATAGACAAAGTCATACGGATCTTGTAAGCTGATTGACACCTTATCTTCATTAGGATTTTGTTACTCGTACACGATAGCAACACTTTTTGAAGTTTCGTCTTTGATGCGGACTTTAATACTCAAACCCTGGATGGCAGAAACACTTTTCATGCCCGCATGTACCATTACTCCTGATCAGAATATTCCTCGTCTTACAAAAATGCCATCAGCTCAGTACGTCGATAATTCTGGTAGCACTGCACTACGAAGCCATGAGAATATAAACTTTTCCAGTCTACAGGGAACTCCTATTATAGATCTATGTACTATTTCTTCAGTAGCAAATACAATGATGTCGTCAACTTCAGATCTGCTGTGGCTTTACGGGAAATGGGCTGATTTCACCAATATACCTGGATGACATGGATTTATGGAAGAAGTGACATTCATATTAGAAACCTTTTATAGCTTGTTTGTCTTTTATTATTGTACCACCGACTAACTCCGATACGATTTTTACTGTTTTAGCAAAATCGAAAAAAAATATCAAAACTTCTGCAAATTTCTTCAGCTAAAGGCAATATTATACAGCACGTATTTACTGGAGTATAAAGTAATACCTATTTAAAAAAAAGATCCTCTGTTAATATATAGTTATGGTTACTATCACCTCTTACTTTTCATAGGCGTTTGAGTAATGTTTTCTTCAAAGACTTCTAAGTTTTGCAATGAGTCATAACATGGTTTCTGGCCAGGAAGACAATCAAATACAGCAATATACTCATTTTATTGAATCAGGCAAATGTCCTGTTGAAATAGTCTGTGATCTTAGCAAGGCAATTTGACTGTGTACAACACAGTTAACTTTTATCAAAATTACAACTGTATGGAATCCATCGTGAGATTTTCCACTAAATTGAATTGTTTTTAAAAGACAGAAAACAGTATGTATATATTACGCCTGCAAACAGTAGGGAGCGCGGTGAGGGTCTTGACACTTTTTTTTTTAATTTATCTAAAAATTTTAAAATTGTGTTTAGTAAACGAATTGACCCATTAATAAATTGATACGTTAGTATTGTACAATTAAGGCATTAATCAAATAAATTCAATCATATTAAAACATATAGTAACCCATTTAGTGGTTATATGCAGAGTGTCCAGACCCTACCCACTGGTGGGGACGGTATGGACAAAAATAAATTAATAATATCAGTACTAAATAAGCATTATATTTGTATTAAAATCATACCAATAATGAGTAACTTAGGAAGGTATTATAGAATAATACAAAAAATAAATAATTCTGAGCATTCGAACATATTTGAAACAGTAAAAAATATTAAATCAAGTTTAAGTAAAAAAAAATCAATTAAATCAAAATTTAAAAATTTGTATTGTTAAATCCAGATTAATATTATTAAAAAAGACTGTATTCTGTTAAATCCCGATTAAAATAAATTATGTCTTTGTATCTAGAGCTCCTATCAGCTATAGGATTTGGCAGCTGCACTACAATATCATTAAACGGAACGAAAGATGTAGGCTCTTCGGAATATTTAAATCTGTTAGAAGCTGTTTTTTTAAAAACTTTACATTGTAGCCTCCAAACACTACTTCTTCTACTCTGGCTACAAATTGTCTTACAGACTTTTTACCATAAACTTTGCAAATTAGAAAATGTCCAACCTCAAGATTCTCAGTGTTTTCAGATTCTTCTTCAATCTCTGGTTCCAATTCAGAGGATGAGTCCTGATAACTTAATTCTTCGTCACTTGAAGAAGATGATTCTACAAACACCTTTTTCTTAACCTGTTTTACTTTATTTTTATCAATCTTTGGCTTTGTTATCTTCATTTTCTTTTTTGCAATATTATCTCGTTCCGGTGTGTCTGTAGCAATGATTGATTTTTTTCGGAAAGGACCTCTATTAGCCACAGTAGGGGACTTCCTTTGGGGTGCTTTTGGATATGGCAAAATTTTTGAAGGTGAAACATAACTTTCGTCGTCTGGTGCAGTAGATGGACCCGCTTTTGGATATAACAAAGCTTCAGCTTCAACTTCTTCGGAGGAAGCAGCTTTTGGTGACAAATTCGTAACTGGTATATCATTGGATGCCGATTTTTCTGGTTCCGATGTAGATACAGGTCTATCAGTTACATAAGAACTTAGGAAATCTTGTTCAGTAAATATGTTCTTGTCAAATGGCCATATCCCTGTACATCTAAAGCCAGATTTAATATTACTTGGAGTGGCACCTCTGTCCCATGCTTTACAACATATTGCTGGAAGGTCGTATATTGATAGGGTTTGTCCAGGATGAGAAAGCATCCACTCGTCAGCTCCCTGATTAAAGAAACGCTTAAAAGGTCCGAATACTGCTTTATCTAAAGGTTGTAAATGATCAGACGTGTGGGGAGGCAACGTTAAAATTATTATTCCATTTTCTTTACAGTAATCTATCCCAGCGACTGACAGGTGCGATTCGTGATTATCCATGATAAGAACGACATTATGTTCAGCAGAACATCGAACGTGTTTAACAAAATGTTCTAAAACTTTAAGAAAATTGTCACTTGTCATCCATCCGCTCTGATGCACCAAGCTTATGGCACCGTATTCTGCAGGAACATTTTTTAACATTCTATGTGGGTCGTATTTTTCGGGGGAATATCCAGACTGGCGGCAGAGTTGTACCGTTTGCTGCAATGATTCCAACTTGTGTTACTAACTCGCCCCTCTCCCGAGAGGTAACTTGACCCACTTGGTGCTGCCCTTTTGTCGCAATTATCTTTTGTACTTTCTGGACTGTAGTAACACCAGTTTCATCCAAATTATAAATATCAGATGCCAAAAACTGGTGTCGTTTTAAAACAGATTCTAATTTGTTCTGAAAGTCACCTACAGTGGTTGGATTGAAGCTTGATATTCTAGCTAAACTGGTTGCTTCCGGCGTTCTTAAAGATAAATTAGGCTGGCGGGATAAAAAGCCAGTAAACCAATCTCGTCCAGCCTGATGATTTTTTTCCCATGTAGGTGGGGTTTTGACTTTATTTTTTTTAGCAAACTCGTAAGCTAACCGTCTCGTAGATTTAGCCGTTAAGCCATGGTACATGTTTGAGCAATTTCTAAGGTAATTAGCCATTGCGGATTCTAACTCATCTGAAAACACTTGTGTTGTTACATATTGTGGAGAAAATTTTACATTTTCTATTCCGCTTTCCCTGCTTTTCTTAACATAAACTGCTAAAGTTGATTTTCGAACATTATGTTGAATTGCACTCTGTCTTACAGACAGTCGTCCCAACAAAACATCTTCTGTGGCATTTTTCATATTTTCCGCAGGAAAAGATCTGTCTGTCACCCTTCGGTACTTCCTAGGCATGTTTCTGAAAAATAACACATAACCATTGATAGAAGTGGGACCCTCTGGACATATACGGGACGGTCTGGACAACTGTCCTGACCCTCCCTCAAGAACACATTGACAAAAAATTATTTGTATTACAAAATGTTTATTAAATCAAATATGAACAATATATCAATATGACCTATAGACTTACCTTAAGGTGTGGCCACAAAATAAATAATTAATAACAAGCTGGAATCAAAATATCCTTTATATTCTTGCACACAAATAATAGGTCCCAACACTCTCAAATCAAAAAATGTTTATTTAAGTCAAACGCGAAATGTGATTCGTACGGCGTCTAGTCGAGTACTAACTCGACTAAAAATCAAGTGTTTTGACGCTACACAGATAATGCACGTGTATTATGACCAGGAAATTTTGAAGTGTCCATACCCTCCCGTCGTCCAGACCCTCACCGCGCTCCCCTACATGTAGAGTAAAATCAACTTATAAAATATTCTCTATGGGTGTTCCACAAGCAGCGGCGGCGCGTGGTTCAATACTCTGGGGGTGCACAACGTAAGATACAAAAAAAATTGGGTGCCACACAACCACGTCCAAAAATATTCTTTAAGCGCTATCAAACCGTCAATCTGGGTTAGCAAATTAAAGGATCTTATTAAAAAATTAAAAATTAATAACTTACCCTGCTGTCTCTGATGAATACTTCGGCCTTGCCAAAACAATTGTCTTTATAGATATAGGAATAATAGTTTTTATACTTCACAAACACGTTTTGAATTGAAAATCAATACGTCTGTCCTTTTTCGAGATAAATGCATCAATAACTAATTCATTAAAATTTGGGATCTCTTGAATCATTTGTTTCTCAATAGATAACATTGCGAGGGCAGTTAACCTATTTTCACCCATTGTACTTCTAAGAAAAGTTTTTATTCGTTTTAATGTGGAGAAACAACGTTCCGCTTCTGCGGTTGTCATGGGCATCGTAACAATTGCTTGTAGCACTAAAAACGTCTCTGAAAAATCTACTTGCAAATTATTTTCAATTAAAAATTTAAGTAGGTGGACTGCTCCTGAAACTTCTCTAAAATCTGATCTTCTGTATATTATTTCCAGTTCTGTCTTCAATTTATGCTTGTTCAAAAAAGGAAAATTCATAATCGCTGAATTTAGGTTTAGTATGGGAAAATTCGTTGAAAATGTATCAAAATTATCAATTGAAAATAAGTGCGCTATTTCCAGATGGCCAGTGAATGAAAATCTTCTTTTGATTTCTGCAATTATAGTGTCACATACCTCCTTGGCTTGCACCACCGTAGAAACATAAGAATGTCTATCTTCTGTCTTTCTTCTTTTCCTAGCTTGATTGTCATCAATGTTTGCTAACTCAGTTTCTTTAATAGTATGTATATTATCTCGTTCTTTCTGAATATTTTGCTCAAACTCAGTAATGCATCTTTTTACGGTTACTGAATCAGTAGCTCTTTTTTGCAGCTGTGAATATAAAATGTTGACGTGGGGCATTATACGATGAAAAACTGACAACCAAAAAATAAACTTAGGATCATGCAATAATCTTAAAAGTGCGCCTGCCTTCGTGATGGTATCAGATTGTCTGGATGTAGATTGTATTTTTTCCATACACGCTATAAGGGACTCCCGGTTGTCATATACTGTATTAACGGTTCTAATTTTGAAGTTCCACCTGGTAGCAGATGCTCTTGGAACTCTATTTCCAACCACTTCATCCAATATGGCAACTCTTTGTGGAGAGTTGGAAAAAAAATTGGTAATGTCACTCAGTTCGGCAAAAAAAATACGTGCATTCGTATTTATGCTTGTTGCCTGAGACATTATCAAGTTTAATTGGTGAGCATAGCAATGAATATAATGGGCGTATTTAAATTTATCTTTAATAAGTTTTTGTACACCACCATGAGCGCCACTCATGACGCTTGCTCCGTCATAACTTTGGGAAATCAACTGATCAGGATTTCTTAAAACATAATTTAACGCTTCTTCTATGCAGCGAGCTAAAGCAACAGCATCATGTTCATTCGGTTTTACAAAAGTCCAAAATCGTTCAACGGGGCTGCCGTTCGGTAAAGTATAACGGTAAACTATAACCATTTGGAAAATATTGGAAATATCACTTGTTTCGTCACTCATAATGGACACAAATTTCGAGGCGGCAATTTCTTTTTTGATATGTGCCTGACACACGAAAAGAATACATTCCAATAAATCGTTTTGAATGTCTTTTGATGTACCTTTAAACACAGTAGCTTGCTGCAAATGATCCCTCAGTGCTAAATCCAGTTCGGCAGAAAAATTTATAAGTCCTCTAAATATACCAGGGTTCACAGAATCTTCTTGTTCATCATGTCCACGGAGAGCAAGCTCAAAAGCACCACAAAATTTTATACAGTTTATAATTTTAGATAAAACATACCTATTTTTCTTTACTTGGTCATTATGTTTTTGAATGCTTGATCGATATGCACTATTTAATTGTTGTCGAATATCTTGTTTACCTAATAAATTATATCCTAATTTAGCAGATAAATGTGACTTTGAATTTTGATGTTTTTTAATTTTTTCGGATAAATGTATTAAATCTCTAACGCCAGATTTTGTCCATTCTGATGCCTCGTCGCTTCCAAATAATAAACAAGGAAAGCAGTAAAGACTGTTACTCACATCACACCCGCACAACCAGTCAGTTTTTTCATAAGTATCTGTTTTAAAAGTACGTTTATATTCACGACTTTTGCATTTAGTTACATTCGTAATTAATACACTTGGTTTCGGACGCCCAACACTTTTAATTTTTATTTTTTCTTCTAAAGGAAGGGAAGAAAAATTAATTGTCTTTAAATATTGCACGCTAATGTCCGTCATTTTAACAAAATTCCCATTTCGACAGCGCGACACCGATTATTTCGCTCCCCACGCAAGCTACAAGTGCACAAATTTTATGTGCACGCGTGCCAGTAGAAACATCGAACGTCACACTAGACTGCCGCGGTGAGGGAGGGAGAAGATTGACCAATCGGATCGAATATTCCGATGTGCAGTGTACGAAGATATCGCGGCGGGCGTCGTGCAAAGCGAACGGCTGTATTTTTTTTTCTCGGCTGGATTTCTCACGTTACGCATAGCGTCTTGCGATTTGGAGTTTTGTTTACGAAATAATTGATCGTTTTTTAAATAAAAATAATTATTAAAATAATGACAGGACAGAATCACAGGATTTAACTAGTTTTTTTTTTCAAGAGGCATTAAATTTGGGGGTGCACGTGCACATGTGCACTTATTGAGGAACCGCCGCTGTCCACAAGGATCCATCCTGGGACCTACACTCTTTTTGTTTTATATAAATGACTTAATATTTATGATAATGCTAATTTTATAAGATATGTCGACACAATTGCGGATGACTTAGATTCATGGTGCAATAATAATAATTCTTTTCTTTACTTGTAATAAAAAATCTTGTCACAGGCGGGATTCGAACCTGAGCCCATTGATCGCATAGTCATAACTCTAACCACTGAGCCAACCCACCCTCTAATATTATTATTAATATTATTAATTATTATTAATATAAAAAATAAAACTTCCAATGAAAGTAATAACTTCATGTTATTAAATGTATGTTTTTAATTATGAATATGGTCATACAGTTGCTTTACATCAATAGTATAAATAAGCTGTCAATCATTTATATTTTCTCGAAAACCCATTAAAAATATATCCTTTTTTGATGGCGTCAATTTTTAGGAAATACTTTATCACCGACAGAATTACGGAAACAAATCTTCCAGAAACTCATTTTGGACTAATTAACGTCAAGGTAACACGCCAGCCAGCGTTGTAAAAGCGCGTGATTTATCGCCAGATCTGGCGATTTTACAACAAAATTAATTACCTGGTATTTATTTCTGTTATATCACTCACAATGTAACAATTTCTTATAGGTACTTTTAGTTGATTAATACTCGATAATCATATAATGTGTTTGACTATTAGCTGATAAGCATGGTACATTAATGTTGCAAAAATTTAGTAGGTAAGCTTGTCTTTCTTATGTTGAGCTGTCAAACTTTATTAATTTGTAAAATAGCCTATTAAATACAACTTTCTATAAGTGTCTTGTCAAATGCTTTCTTCACTCGTCATTCGGACATATTCTGCTGATTTTTTGAAAACTAGCTTTTTTCTCTACTGTCAAAAATTAATTTTGTCTCACAATATCTTGGTCTAAAGCATCTTCGTTTTTTTTGTTATTTTGCCTTTTTCCGTCAGTCATACAGCCAATATCGTTTTTAGGTTGCTGTTGGCTGAGTGTATTCTAATTAAGGACACCAATAAGAAATGGAAGCTGCAGTTATAAACAGAATATGAAATGTATATTCAGAAATGAGGACATACCTACCTAATAAATTTAAATGCCAAGCAGATAACCTTATCTTCTCCCTGGTGATTTCTGGTGATTTTAATTTGATCTGTCTGGCAACACTGACCTCTGCCGTTAAGGGATTGATTTTTTTCACCAGGGTGAGATAATAATAGTAAATATTGACATTCTGTTGTATAGGCGTACAAAATTTTTACGAGGGATGTTTAAAAAGTCCGCTTACAATTACAACTGCAGAACTTATTTATACAGAGTGACAATTTACAAAAGTTACAATAGTTATAATAACTCATGAACTAGAGATGATATTATAAAATATACGTGAGTAAATTATGACCCATACATGGCACCTAGTCAAAGAAAGAATTGATAAATTAGAAAGGAAGAAGGAAAGAAAGATTTAAAGAAAAGTGACAAAATTGCAGTAAAGATAATTATTTTTAGTTTTGTTGATCAAACCCATGAATTTCAGATAACGGTAAGACATTTAGTAAAACAGTTTATATAGATTATAGATTATTATTAAATTATTACAGATCATCGGTGTACTCTAAATCACTTTATATGCCTGATGGTGACCTTCTTACAGATCGAAAACGCTTGCAACCTATTAATTTAATTTATTAAAGATCCTGTGGTCGACAGACTTTTGTGTTTTCTTTTCTACTTTATGTACTTCGAACCATTTTGAGATATCAGTAATATTTGGAATTAAAAAAAAACATTTCCGACAATTCAACTATATTTTAAACAGTATTTTTAATTGTTATTTACCACAAAGAAAACAATAGTTTATTTGAAGGCGTATAGCACTCTCCTATCTACAGCAATTTTTGTTAATTATTTTTTATCGGTTTTTCGCATTTTCGTTAAGTAGGAATTTTTGCGCAAATTGAAAATTATTTATTTGTTTTAGAGACGTCATAAGTTCACATTCAGGTGATAATGCGATAAATATCTTGTAAACTTATTTCATGTTTAGCATTTTAGCGAACCTTCACGTTGTTGTTATTTAAAATTATCGGTTTTATTAATAAATATCGCTCAATGTTATTATATAAGAATTTTGATTGGCAGAATGAAATATGTACGTCAGAATAAGGAAAATTGAAGCAAAAATAAAAACCATTGTCTAATTATTTTAAGAGAAGTACTGAACGCGATTGGCCTCAGTAAAAGAAAACGCATTTAATTCTACAGGGTGTTTCATAAGTTGTAACAAACTTTATAAAACGCGATTGACCTCACAGTAAAGGAAAAGGCAATTAATTCTACAGGATGTTTCATAAGTTATAACAAACTTTGTAACACGTTGGATGCCAATTTTTGTATTGATAAAACTCAACACCTGTATTAAATTTTGTACTATTAAAATCAATGAATTAGGAGACCGTTGTCACTGGGGTTGACGGTACCACATCGCGCCCGTCGCAGTATCCAAGAGAGAACGGGAATACTTGAATTTCAATCAGCCGTACGCAAGCAAGTAGCCATTTAGTGCCCTTTAAAGATATTCTTTATTTTGATCTTCATTTAATTAGATTTTAAACATTGTTTAGGAGATATTTAACAAAATATTATTAAACCCTGTTTTGCGAAGTGGCTATAAAGGGTGTTATAGTATACAGGGTGATAAATCATTTAAAAAAAATAATTTTGAAGTTAATTCGATTAACTTCTAACATCAGAAGTGGGATCATGTTCACGTTTTCACATTTTAAACAAATCGTGTAAAAGTGTATTATGGACGATTTAATGGTAGAGATGTTGCACAGTTCCAAAAACAGTCGAACAACTCCAGAACAAGTTGATTTACTCTTATTTGTGTCAAATACCGACGATTCAAAGGTTTGGATACAACAGTTAAAAAGATAAAGAGAAATTTGAGTGGTAAGGTCTACAATTAGATACTGGTAAAAGTTAAACGCTTTTTATTGGGCAATGCCAAAACACGGTTTGAGAATTGGATTCCAACATTAAGAGAACATTAAGAGAATTTTAAATTTGAATTTTAAAGAGTAATTTTTACACAGAAAATGATTGGACGTTTGTTTTATGAAGCCTCTTCTTCTCACAGCTCACTCTGTAATTCTTATACCGCTTATGTTCACAAAAAAGGTTGCTTTATTGAAACATTTAGTTTTAAATTTGAACTTTTAAACACAAAAAAAACACAAAAGGAACACAAAAGAAGCACAAAAGAAACACAAAAGAAACACAAAAGAAACACAAAAGAAACACAAAAGAAACACAAAAAAGAATACAAAAAAAGAACACAAAAAAGAACACAAAAAAGAACACAAAAAAGAACACAAAAAAGAACACAAAAAAGAACACAAAGAACACAAAAAACACAAAAAACACAAAAAACACAAAAAGAACACAAAAAAGAACTAAAAAAAAATAACACAAATAAAAAACAAAAAAAGAACACAAAAAAAGAAAAAAAAAAACACAAAAAAAGAACACAAAAAAAGAACACAAAAAAGAACACGAAAAAGAACACGAAAACGAACACGAAAACGAACACAAAGAAATAACACATAAAACGGTCAAGTGCGAGTCGAACTAGCGCATAAAGGGGAGCTCCCTTTCATTTTAAATTTATTGTTATTACTTGTTATAGAGACAATAGAAATACATATTCTGTGAAAATTCCAACTGTCTACCTATTACGAACCATGAGATACAGCACGTTGACAGACAGACGGACGGACAGCCGAGGCTTAGTAATACGGTCACGTTGGTTACCTTTCGGGTACAGAACCCTAAAAAAGAGCACAAAAAAGAAAACAAAAAAAAATTAACAATTATCATTTTTGTTTTAAGTCAGGTCTCGTAACTGAAAACTGTTTTTTTAAAGATTCAATAGATAAAAGAGCAAAGCATATGTGCCAGCAAAACTAAACATTAATCCACCTACATGGAATTTACTTAAAAACAGGATGCCACTGAAATGCTACATTTGTTTTGATTTTTTTCCTTTTAGTAGTTGTTGATAAAAGCCTTAATTACTAAGGCCTTAGAGAAATATACAATGAAATTTTTCTATTGAACTGAAACCACTGAATATTTGTTCACGATTTTTTTTATTATTTTACATCTTCATTTACAATTCTATAACATCATTCTTATGTCAAAAATTTATGTTTTCCAGAAAATGTAATCTTGAGTACCGGGCACGATAACAAAATTGTTACACTCTGTATATTTTGATCTATTGGATAGACATCATTTGAAAACTCCTTGTATATTAAATTGACCGACTATATCTAATATACAGTACGTTAACAGATCCATCTGGAAAAAAAAGAAGATACGCCTAATTACATTAGGACGCGAAACAAATAAAGAAAGCAAGTGGTTTAACCACGCCCTTTTGATGGCAAGGATAGGATATTGCAAGTATTTATCGATCCACCTTCGAAGAGGTATTATTCCTATTTCTCTTTAATCAATAGTATTGTGTTTCTATACCATTCTTATGGAGTCAGGGTGCCAAAGTTACCGTGGTCGATGGTGTTTTATGATACAAAGGTTTTATACAGTCCTGCTATAGACGCCATGCTTATTAATAGAGATAAGGAGACTTACTTGTGGAATAAGTTTGTTATATATGGACTTCTCAAACTCTGACTATATTATAGTTAGTTTGATCATGCAATTCTGTACAAATTTCTTAATTTAATGCTGAAAACCATATACCATTTACTTAAAATCACTACTTTATTATTATTATACGAACTTTTGTACCTTGATCGCTCACTATTTTATTAAATCTATAAAATTCCAATAATTCTATACTATTATAACACCTGTTAGAGATAATTATTGAAATTTGAACTGGGTGTGAGTCATTTTGAATACATTTTGCAAATAAGAATGAAACTATTATTAAAATAAACAGCTTTTTCATGATTTTCACACACTTAACTTAATAAGAAACAAATAACAATGCTATTAAATTAGCAACCATGACCGTAGATTAATAAATAAAAGGATTAACTTTCAAAACGACTTTTTTAGGAAACGTTTAACTTTATTTCATTTACCCCCTAGTGGCAATGACGGATCTGGAAATATTTTTCAGGGGGTAGTAAATGGTTTTATTTATCGCCGTCATCTTG